>CABHPQ010196843.1:0-16864 GCA_902168405.1 Peromyscus aztecus
GTTAATGGAGTCAATGGGTCAAAAAAGCCAAGCACAAAGATGCATGCATATAGTTCTACCTACTTGGGAAGCTGAAGAAGGATTGTTTGAATCCTGGAGTTCAACATCAGCCTAAGCAAGCAATATACCAATCATGCCCTCCCTCTGTCTCTGTTTCTGTCTCTCCATCTCTGTCTCTGTCTCTCTCTTTTCCTCTCTTTCTCTCTGTGTGTATATGTGTGTGTGTGTCTGTCTGTCTGTCTCCCTTACATACTGTTATTAAAATTATACCATGGAATATTACTCAGCTGTTAAAAAAATGTCATGAAATTTGAAGGCAAATGGATGGAACTAAAAAAAAAAATCCTAAGTGAGGTAACCCAGATCCAGAAAGACAAACATGGTATGTACTTACTTATAAGTGGATATTAGCTGTAAAGTAAAAAACAACCAGGCTACAATCCACAGCCCAGAGAAGCTGAGTAAGAAGAGAGCTCAAGGGGAGACAATATGAATCTCCCTGGGAAGGGGAAATAGAATAGACATCGCAGTTGGAGGGGACTGAGGGGGATGGGAACAAAAGGGATCAGGTTGGAGGAAAAGAGTACTGGGAGAGACAACTGGAATTGGGGGGATCTCAGGAATGAGATAGAAACTTACTTAGCACAATAGAAATTCCCAGGAATCTACAATGGTGACCCTAGCTAAGACTCCTAGCAATGGGTGATATGGAGCCTGAATTGGCCATCTTCTGTAACCAGGCACGACTTCCAGTGGAGGGGTTGACACGCAAACCCAGCCACATAATTAGACTTATAATTTGTCCTACCCACAAGATGTGCTAGGGTAAAGGTGGCACAGAAATTGTGTGAGTGGTCAACCAATCCAGCTTGAGAGCCATACCATGAGAGGGAGCTCACCCCTGACACTGCCTGGAAAGCCAGGACCCAAAGGCTGGGCAGCCCAGAGACCTAGGATAGAACCAAAATGACTAGCCAAAAAAAAAAAAAAAAAAAGTCAATGAAATGATTCTTAATGATAATCTACTATACTCATAGATTGGTGCCTAGCCCACTTGTCATCAGAGAGGCTTCATCCAGCAACTGATGGAAGCAGATGCAGACCCAGAGCCAAACATTAGGTAGACCTCAGGGAATCCTGTGGAAGAGGGGGAGGAAGGATTGTAGGAGCGAGAGGAGTCAGGAACACCACAAGAAAACCCACATAATCAACTAAGCATGACTCATGAGGGGTCATAGAGATGGAACTGACAAACAGGGAGCCTGCATGGGAAGGACCTAGGCACTCCACATAAGTGTAGCTTGGTCTTCTGTGGGGGATTCACCCCCACTTTTTCCCCCAGGGTACTCTTGAGCAGGGAGAAGTGAGAAATATTTAAATAAAAATATAGAGGAAAAAGGCAGATAGAAACACAGGATAGCCTCAGCCTCGGGAGGGCCTGGGTCAAAACCCACCAGCCCCTTCTGTCTCTTCTAAAAGGCCATTTATAGAAATGCCAAGGGGTGGAGCAAAAGACCTCCCCCCCAGAACACCCTTCCAAACACCTGGTAACCATGCATATGGTCCGTCCATCTCCAATGCAGCCCTGCTGTGTAAAGCAAGCTCAGATCTCACTCGGAAACCTCTCTCTGTAACACCAACAGTCTTCTTGTAGGACTCCTAACAGTGGGAGCAGGGGCCATCTCTGATTCTGCTGCCTGTTTGGGGGACCCTTTTCTCCTATCGGGTTGCCCTATCCAGTCTTAATAGGAGAGGAGATGCCTATTCTTACTGCAACTTGATATACCATGGCTGGCAGATATCCATAAGAGACCTGCCCTTTTCCGAAGAGAAAGGAGGAGGAGTTGATGGGGGTGGGGGCAGAAGAGAGGTAGAGGTGAGGGACTGGGAGGAGAGGAAGGGGGGGAAACTGCTGTTGGGATGTAAAAAAATAATAATAATTAAATTTAAAAATTAGTATTTAAAAACAATTAAAGAAAAGCCAAAAATAACTATATATATATAGATATCTAGATAGATAGATATATCTAGATATAGATATAGATACAGATACAGATATATAAAAAAACAGAAGAGCCTGGCAGGAAGAAATCAATTTACAGACAGTGCTTCGTGTCAATGGGGTCCTGGGTAGGTGGCTTGCTCTGCTTCTGGGAAAATTAAGTGACCAATTGTGGCTCAATAATGCCTGGCAAAGAATAGTGTTCCATGTCCAAGGGTATTTGCATGCTCCGTCTTTAAGCTAGAAATTCTTAGGCAGAGAAGGAGAAGTTGTTTTTGCACAATGTTGACATTTTCAAGTGGTAGCACAAGCAATAAAAAATATTCTGTGATAAGTAGGGCTTGCCGGTGTCTGCCAACCCACCCTGCCCAAGAATGGATCAGCCATCCATTCTTCCATGAGAAGATGGAAATGGAGACAATGGGAAGAAATTAAAAGGAATTAAGGAGCAAAATAGAAGAATTGTCACAAATAAGATAGTGGACAATTTTGCGGGAGTTGTTTTGTTTTGAAGAACTAAGTTTATTGTTAGGATTCTGCCATAGCTTGTCTTCTACTACTGTATGACAAATTATTCAGAGCATTATTTATTGTTTTCAGGGATTGTGGACAGGTTCTTCTCCTGGTAATCCTGCTCCATGTACAGTGGGCTCACGCAGCAGCTTTCAGCAGATAATGCCTGACACAAAGACTCTCCAAGGTTCTATATTTCCTCTCGTGACTCAATCAAGCCTAACATAATAACATAACACTACACAACATAGCATGACAAAATTTGCTCCTGTCTCAGTGTGGTTTTATTGCTGTGCAGAGACACCATGACCACAGCAACTCTTATAAAGGAAACATTTAATTGAGGTGGCTCGCTTACAGTTTCAGAGGTTCAGTCCATTATCATCATGGCAGGGAGCATGGTGATGTGCAGGCAGATGTGGTGCTGGAGCTGAGAGTCTTTCCATCTTGACTCACAGGCAACAGGAAATCGACTGACTGTCACATTGAGGGAAGTTTGAGCAAAAGACACCTCACAGCCCACCCCCACAGTGACACATTTCCTCCAACAAGGCCACACCTTCTAATAGTACCACTCTCTTTGGTGGCCATTTTCTTTCAAACCACCACAGGTCCCAAGACGGGACTTTCCTAAGACCTAGTCTCAATGCACAAAAACCAGTCAAGTCTCTTTTTGTATGTATGTCACTTGTCAACACCTTGTAGGGCTAACACAAGTCATATAGTCAAGACCAGAATCAAAAACGAGGAATCAGCATTTGTGAAAACAAGTGTTCTTAAGATATATACATACACTGTCACCAGAATGCCATTAAAAACATCCAGTCTCCTTTCCTCATTTCTATAAATGTGTATTCCTGTGCTCTGTCAGAGAACGGGAGTAGCTGCTATAAGTGTTGAAGTGCCCTTGGTGTTGAATTGTTCTTTTGAAAAAGATCCAATTACTTTGTTAGAAGTGGTTGAAATCAGTAAGTGTGACATTTTGATTATCTGTAATTTCAAATGACTTATGTCATCTCAATGGCTTATCATATGAATAACTATAAATTAGCTGAATTCTCACTCTTAATCTGTTGTAAGGGAACAGTATCAAAATAAGGCTCAATCCAAGAACTGAAATTAATGAGAATGGAGATATTTGTGGTGATATATTGTGTCCCCCAATATACTGTGCACCCTAATAAAGCTTATCTGAGGATCCGAGGAAAAAGCCAGCCACTATATTAAACATAGAAGTCAGGCAATGGTAGCACATATCTTTTATCCTAGCATTTGGGAGACAGAGATCCATCCTTTAATCCCAGCACTAACCATAAAGATCTGCAGGTCTGTACAGACAGACAGGAAGTGATGTAGCTGGGAGGAGAGAGGAAGTGAGATGCAGAACAGAAAGGCATATAGGCATGGGTATACAGGAAATAGGTCTCTTTGGCTGAGGATTTCCAAGTGACAAGAATGTGGCTGGCTTCTTTCTGCTCTTCTGATCTCTCAGTTTTTACCCCAATATCTGGCTCCAGGTTTTTTATTAATAAGACTGTTTAGCAATTCATCTTACAGATATTTACTAAGAATGAGACTAAACACAATTGTGAGTATTGGTGTAAGAATCTATGAAAAGTTCTCAGCTGTTTCTAGTGGCGGCTCTGAAGGGACTGCCGTGGGGCAAGACTATCAGCTGGACATTAATCAAGAGAAGCTGGAACCTTGTCTGCCTCTGTATCTTCCTGGGAAGGACACAGGGAACCCGCACAGGCTGCTGCCCTTCCATGGGCAGCTGTCAGTAGCCTTTGTCCTAGGAAAAGCAGCTAAGCAGATATCCAGCAGGGGCTTGGGAAACTGTGCCCCAGGTGCTACACCAGGCAAACCCAGAAGCCTTGAGATGAGTCACACTGCACACAGAGCTCTAGGCATGCCCCAGGACTTGAACAAACTTTCGTGACAAATGGTAACTGCTTCACCTCCTGTCCCAGATCTCATACAATTCCTGTTGGAGCCCAGTTGAAATTGGATGAGGAAGGAAATTCTGACTAAACTGACCCCAAGCTACATAACTAGACCCACTGGCGATCAGAAATGAGGCTGCTTATTGCCTAATAGGCTGATCTTTTGAGGTCAAAACTAGCAGGCAAACAAGACCCCAGAAGATACACAGGCTGGTACAAGCGAATTGCTGGTGCCTGGTTTCAATTGACTCCGTGTTTTTTTGGTAAATTGAGCAGTCTGTAAGGCAAAGGACATGGTGTTCTTCCTTCACTCATGCTCTGACAAAGGCTGAGTGAAGAACAGATTTCGAGAAATACCGGGATTTTTTTCTTTTTTAATTTTGCCTGAAAACAGAGTTTTTGAATGGGAGGTTAATCTATGTCAAAATCAACAAATGACGGTATGCAAGACTCCTCAGCAGGGAGAGGCGCTTGCCAACAAGCCTGACAACCTGAGAAATATCCCTGGAACCTCTGTGGTGAGAGGGAAGAACCAACTCCCATGGGCCGTCGTCTGTCCTCCACTCACGCACTGTGGCGTACACAAGTACGCACACACAGTCACACATGCGTGCAAACACAGTAAAAAAAAAAAGTAAATAAAAGAATTTCATAAGCCTTCAGGACATCTGCTAGCTTATAAACTGATTTTGAAATATAAAATATTGGGGCTGGGAAGAAAGCTCAGCAGTTCTAAGTGAACACAGTTCTTGTTCTTGCAAAAGACCCAAATTTGGTTCCCAGCGCCTATCTCAAGTGGCTCACAACCACCTGTAACTCCAACTCTTGGGGTTCCCATGCTCTGTTTTGGACTCCAAGAGCACCTACACTCACACATAAACTCACACACAGAGAGAGTTTGATCATGGTAGGCTGCTTGGGTGGGCAATATTACTCCCAGAAGACATGTTATTTAATGAAAATCTAATTGCCAGACGTGGAATACCTCCCTTTAAGTTATTGTTCAAGGAGGTCCCAAAACAACACAGCTATTGCCATTGCTCTTGGCCGGTCGCCATAACTAAAATGATCAGACCCTGTTTGCAGGACACCAAAAGTAAATCACAAACTGATTGAGACTCTCTTGCCCTGCTAGCTAACTTGCCTAGTGCCAGGAGATGCTCTGCAGGCTGCTGGGGAGAAAAGACATCCGTGGTCTTACTCAGCCTGTACTCATCCATGCTAGATGAGCATTCCACCAACCAACCTGTCTCCCTAGCCCCAGCTTCCAGTTTGAATTGCAGCTCACTGCATCTCTTCCAAAAAGGATGCATCCTTTGAGATGCTCCATCCCCATCTTTAATCCAGAAGAACTATGATGGTCTGTGTACTCCTCCATCTCACCAATGTCTCCTTGGTTTCTCCTCTTATTCTCCTCCCTACCCCACGGCATGTGAAAGGCCCCTGATGCTTATCAGTGGCCACTTCACTCTCCCAAGCCAGGTTCAAATACAAGGGCCCCCTCATCCTACTGGGTCAGGTCCATGCAGAATGCCTGTCATGCTGCTTCCCCTGTGTCCTCCTGGCGGCCTGTTCTAATGCCATACTCACATGGTATGAAGAGATGGAATCGTGGCAACTGTAAACATGTGTGCTTCTCTTTGTTTCAGTCTACTTAACTCCCTTCATTTCTGGAAGGGATATTCTTCCAGGGGACCAAAAGGCTTATGCATAATATTGGAGTCATGACATTTACAGAAGTGACCAAGCATTTACAATTGGAGGGAAAGACATGACTTTTGCTTTTCTATTGGCCACCAAGTGATTACAGGATGTTTGTGGTGTGTTTTTGCTTCAGTTTCTCTGGTGAAAATTGCAGCCAGTAACGTGCAGAGGAATTGCTTTTTAAAAACTATTTTGTGAGTAATACGTCAGTAGAAAAAAGTTGGACGGCCTAGAAATGCTAACTTGTGCTCTTAAAGCAAGAATAATTATCGGCAGAGTTGTGTTTTGACCTTTCTGTCTTTGTTTCGTGTGTGCTCCAACAACAAATTAATGATTCTTCTCAAATTTTGGCTGTAGACGTAACACCAAAGCATTGCTGATAAATGACTTGAAATTAGATGATAAGGCACTTTTCAATCCTCACGGGACAAAGGAAAAAATCCTTCCCAAACCAGTTCAGTGTCTCACTAAATTTCCTAAAATACAAACTTCTAAAGCGATTCTGTTCATCTCAGCAGATGAATTAAATAAGTCTTTATTAAAATCTCTTTACTTAAAACAATTGGATGAATTTCGGGCCAAATTATTTAAGTAGAGTGCCTAGTATTTCCCTCATGGGAATAGCACTGGTAATAGTCTCATATGAAGGCCATTAAATGTTTTGCCCTAAATATAAATTGAATAGGAGAAATTTTTCAGAATATTGTGAGTTTACCATGCCCTCTGCCTTATGTAGTTCCTCTACCCCAATCCAGATTTATTTCGGTATCATATAACCCCTTTATTCAAACCAAAGAAGAATAGAGGAAAGAGGTCACAACACGAGAAATGGCAAAATACATCTCAAAGTGGACAGACGAAGATCCAGGACACCTCTCACTCCACCCAAACAGTGACAATATGTCATTCATTGGCTTTTCCATCCCACTTTGCCTCCAATGTGTCCCCAGAAGACAGACATGGACAAGGAAAGACCCTAGCTTAAAGTCCAGTTTCTGTCTCCAGAGAAAATTCATGACTCAAAAGAGGAATTAAGTTCAGTTGTAGGAGAATAAAGCCATATTTTGGCACATCTGAGTTTGTGGACTGTGAGAGTCAAAAATCTTCATCAAAAAGCTGAGCTGAAATAGATGATCCAGAAAATTTTATGGGTCAAGCCCAGCCGGGAGGTGTCATGGGGAGGATCATGTGACATGAAACCCAGAGAGATGGAGGGTCTGCTCTTAAAGATGAAGTGTTCTCAGGGTTCAGGCTTTTGTGAATTAGGCAAAATGGCAGCAGCTGGGAGAGGTGTGATGGATCAGTGAGTGAAGACACATGCCACCAAGCCTAACATCTTGAGTTCAATCCCCTGGAGAGAAGCACCTCCTGGAAGTTGTCCTATGACCTACACACACACACACACACACACACACACACACTCACACACAATTATGTTTAAAAATAAAAGTTTGGGTTTTTTGGGGGGGGGGCAATTTTTCAAGACAAGGTCTCATTATATATCTGTCCTGGAACTCACAGGGACCTGCCTGCCTCTGCCTCACAAGTGCTAGGATTAAAAGTGTGCACCACTATGCCTTTAAATGGTTTTTTAAATTTTTTAAAATAATGGTAGTATACAAAAGAATGGATGAGAATACAGCTAATGATGATTACCAGTAACCTTCCTCAAGTTAGAGAAAAACGGTAGGCACTCTGGAAATTAACGATTTCTCATCACTTTGAGGGTGGATGACATCTTTTGCCGAAAATATGACAGGTTTAAAATATATTTTTTAAGTAGCTTTGTGTGGCATGATTCTTCCCTTTCACGAATGCCGCCCTTTTTTTATTCTTGTTTAGCAGAAGTCAACAGAGTGGTCACATGGACTTTACTGCCAGCCAGATCTGGATTGAAGTCCTGTGGCCATTTTCGGTGATAGGAAGCACTGAAACCCGAGGAGGAAGAGAAGGTGTTGGCCAGCACTGAGTAAGCATTCATTAACCATTCATTAATATTCATTAATATTCCTGCTATACATTTGATGAGATGAGCAGAGTCTTTCTATCCAGAGTCAGAAAAAATAAATAAATAAGACGAGCCTTCAGATCATGGGTTCTGAACAGAAGCAAATGGGAAACAGAAGTAACTGTATCTACCCATCTGTTTCTGTTTCCTTCCTGGTGCTGAGAATAAGACACTGATCAAAAACAACTTAGGGGAGGAAAGGATTTATTTGGCTTTTACTTCTAGATCACTGTCCATTATTGAGAGAAGTTGGGCAAGAACATAAGGCAGGAATCTGGAGGCAGTAACCAGGAAGGAGCTGTTGGCTGGCTGGCCCTCTAGCTTGCTCACAGGTTCACATTTAGCTAGTGTTCTTATACAGTCCTGTACCACCTGCCTATGGATGGTGCCGCCTAGAGTGGGCTGGCCCTCCTTCGTAATGAGTAATCAAGACAGTCCCCCACAGCCATGCTCACAGGCCAATCAGATCTAGGCAACTCCTCAAGTGAGGCTTTCCTCTCAGATGACATTAGGCTGTGTCAAGTTACAATTAAAGCTAACGGAGGTAAACTTTTTCTTCCTTACATGGTTTTAGATATACATATGTTGATATTTATATAAACTTAGATATAAATGTCCTCATGCTTACTTTATCAAGAGGTAACACCCTAGAAATGAAAACATGGCCCAGAGTAGTTCATTATGCAGAAAACACGCTACTCTGCCATGGCCACCCTTGGCTTCAGAATCCAGCTTCTTCAGCCTTTCACTTGGACTGAAGACCTGTGGTTTTCTTCAGGACATCCTCTAGGCTTTCAGCACGGAGTTGGAACCACTGAGTCACCCAGACTTGTGGACTGAGCAGCTACCGAGTCCTCGGCCTCTCCAACATGCAGACAGCCATTTTGCACTCCCCAGCCTGAGTGACACCAGCCAAACCCCTTTCAAGTACACATTCATTCTACCAGTTCTGTTCTTCTGAATAACCCTATTACGCCATGCTTATTTCTCTACCTCTATCATAATCATTTTATTCAATACCTAGCATGTCTATTTTCTTCATCCACCTTAAATGTAAAAGCTTTAAATATTAGCTACTCCAATTACTGTCTCATACATCATCACTATGTTGCCAATGTAAATAGCTAAACTGGTCTAAATAGTGAGGAAAAACAGGACTTTTAGCTCAAGACGTGATCTCCTAAAGTTTAATAACAAGAATTTTGAATGCTTTGAAATTCACTTGAGACCATTTTTTGTTGCTTTGTTGATGCAGTAGTTTTAAAAGCTTTGCTTAGCAGTTTGTTTTCTCCTTGTCAATTAGCTGATGCTTCTTTTGAAAATCGAATGAGCAGCTGGGTTGTGCAAGCTGCTACCACTGGAGTGAAGGACTTTGGTTTGGGATGATTGTGTGTTAAGGGGGTACATGTGTTTCTTACCATTTCTTATATTCTGACCCAATATTTGCTGGCAAAGCATTCAAAAAATTGGCAAGAGCTCCAAATTAGGTACTTGAACTACTCTTCCTAGCTATACTAAGAAGCTATCCAGCTTTCCAACACTAAAATGCTTTACTTCATGCAGCTTGTGCCTCAAGGGACTACAATATTTGCCTCTAAGTTAGATGAATATATGAGTTATGAGTTATTAATTACAGAATAAAGCTCTGGGACCAGAGAAACTGCACAAACCCTAAAGCCGCCTGATACATAATGTATTCCACATTTGTGCTGGATGAGAGACTACACTGAACTATAAAACGTAGGGTCATGACTTGGGTGGAATCAGAAGAGTGAAGGCTCGTTTTCTAGTCACTATCAAATGCTTACTGATATTCCCTGGCTCTGTGAAGCTTTGACACCTGCTGCGTAGAGGAATTAGTGCTACCTGTCCTCTCTATTCTAATGCCCAGAAGAGAAAAGTCTATGGAATGATAAAGCATATCTGTATGTAGAAACTGTCTAAGATACGCACAGACATACATACATATGTGTGTAGAGGCTTATGCAATTTTTACTTAGATGAGTAATTTAAAAACAAATTCCCAACTGACAACAGATGATCAATAAGACAAACAAATCAATGGTATTGGAGAGTAGAACGGATTGTAGGATACAATGGATAATACATCATTTTACACACACACACACACACACACACACACACACACACACACACACAAAATTTGTTAGTGTGGCTTGGATGTGATTTATCTTCCAAAGGTTCAGTCTCAGGCTCTACTAAGCCCTTTAAGGATGGATATCTAGTGAAGGTAATCAAGTCCACTCTAAGGAATGGATTGCTGCTGTTCTAGAGAGTGCATCAAGTCTCCTAAGGTTAGATTCATTTACTCAAGAATGGGGTCTTATAAAAGCATGAGCCTTATTTTTCCCCCATTCGCTGGCTTCCTGCCTCCCACTTGAGCTCCTTCTTAAGGCTGGTCATTGTGCTTCTCTGCCGTTAGATGCCAAGTTAAGTTGCTTCAACTTTCTGGCCACCAGTATCCTGAGCCAAACAACCTTTGTTCTTTATGAAGTATTCATTCCTAAGTATTTTGCTAAAGCACACAAAACAGATCTAAAGGAGTTGAATAAAAAATGTAAAAGAATAATATGCAATGAATCATATCTATCAGATGTATGACTTATCAGGAATTGAGAAACAAAACAGGATTTTATAAGTCATTTTTGTGGTTTTTAGATTTCGCCACAAATAATAACCCAAGACCATCAACCTTTTGAAGGCATTTTTGTTATTTGGGTGGTTTCTTTGGTTTGGTTTTTTGAGATACAGTCTTACGTAGTCTGGGCTCATTTCAAACTTGCTAGATGGCTGAGCCTGGCCTTGAACCCCTGATCTTCTTGTGTCTACCTCCCCAGTACTAAAGTTGCAGGCATGAGCCACTACTCCATTTGGAGAGTTAACTCATGGAGTTAAATACTTGAAAATCTTTTAAGTGAATCTCTTAAAGATCTTGCACATAAAGTTAAGTAAAACCAACTGGATCGTGAACTAGATGGCTAAGGATGGCAGGCGCGCGTGCGTGCGTGTGTGCGTGTGTATTATCAATAACAAAAGTAAATAAATCTTAGTGTGATTGTTTATTTAGCTTTTTTTCACTTTTTCAGACTAGTTACTATGTATCTCAGAACGGCCTGGAACTTGCAGTCCTATTGCTGCTGTTAGAGTCATGAGCATGCAGCCTGGTCCTGTTTTGCTGTCCCTGCTTTCTTCATTGGAAGGGTTCCTAAAAGCCACTGCAGCAACAGAGCACAGTCTCTGCCCCGCCCCCCACCTTGGTTTTTGAGACAGGGTTTCTCTGTGTTGTTTTGGTGCCTCTCCTGAATCTCGCTCTGTAGACCAGGCTGGCCTCGAACTCACAGAGATCCACCTGGCTCTGCCTCCCAAGTGCTGGGATTAAAGGTGTGGGCCACCACTGCCCGACCCAGAGCACAGTCTTCGGGCCTAGTGCTTGTCTTTAGGGCCAACGCCAGACGCTGCCCTCGGGGTTAGCTCCCACGACTATGCCTCCCTTTTCCCTTTCTGTAACTAAAGGGGCTTTGCCCAAAGGAAGCCAGGCTTGGTGTCCTCTTCGTCCCAGTGACTCACCCCTCCCTTCCGGAAGTCACCAGCCAGTAATGACACAGAGACTGCTCCAGGTGTGTGGACCCTGAGTCGGTCTCTCTTTCCTGATTCATGGGTCTCCGAAGGAGTCCCAGTTATACACAGTGGCAAAGCCCTTCCCTGTGCCTCGAATAGCCCCCTCAGGGAAAACAGAGGTCCACTAGCTATTGACAGATTCGGGTGAAACACAAGTGATCGCTGCTGAATTACAGCTCCTCATTTGCCCCAGCTTCAGAAAAACAAAAGCCTCAGCCTTCAATTAGGCAAATAGCTTTTTTCTTCATATAAATAAACTAAAATTGCCATGCTTTAGATACTGTAAGTAGTATTTAAGCCACCAAGAAAGACATCAGAGTAGAGCAGACCGAGGTTTCTCAATCTTGGCACTATTGACATTTGGGAAGCAGATCATACTGTGCACTACACAGTTCAGGGAGTGGTCCTGTGCACAAAGGATGATCATTCAGCAGCATCCCTGACCTTTTACCCATTGGATGCCAGTGGGATCTGCCAGTTCTGATAACCAAAAATATCTCTAGATACATACCATCAAAAGGCACCTGGAGAAAGAAGCAAAATCACCCCTCCATTATTTTTAGATTTAAATTGGATTTGGGAACTACTTTTCAAAAATTAGCTTGCTACTTTCTAGAAACACCTACAGCTACTTTAAAAGAAGGAAAGGGGCATGAATAAAGATATTGTTTAACTTCTTCTGATAGAACTTTTATGATAAACCTCAACCTTGAAGTTACTAGTGATCTCAGATCTATTAGTAAATTGTATTTATTTATAAATTTATTTCTTTGACATTTAAAAGGAACCTTTGTTGCTCTAACATCTTCCCCCCCTCCCTCCCTCCTCCCCCTCACTCACTCACTCATCCTTTATCTCAGACACAGCAAAACAACTTGCTCATCAAATCAACAGATCTTGTGCTTGATAAACTTGGTAAAGATGAGAAAATTTTGTACCGGTAATCTTCAGATTTAGAGATAGCTTTGTATGATTCAATGATTTGTTTTGTTTTGTTTTTCCAATACTAGAGATTGGACCGAGGACCTCGCGCCCACAAGGCAAGCACTCTACCAATTAAGTCATGTCCCCAGGCCTTGTATGGGTTAATAATTGCTTTGAGAGACTTAGTACCAAATGGAGAGCATAGAGAGACAGAATTCTAATAATGTACTACATTTGTCTCCACTTAACAGCTTTTGAAATAAAGGTAAAGTCACAAAGAAAATCTAGACTTCTATAAAAGACATGATTTTTACTGGTTCTTAGAGATAGGACTAAAAATACTGTTGCCACTTTTGAGCATCATCAAATTATATATGACCTCAAAAATCACTATGGTTTTGAAAAACAATTCAGTCTTCTAAACAATGAAGAGAGATTAATTCTATTTATTACAAAGTAGGTCTTCCTCCAGTGTTAATAATGAGTAGAACCATTCAATTTCAGCTCTTCGTCATCAGAGATAAGTCTGTATCACTTTGAAAACATGATGAACTCATTTATTAGTCAAATGACTGCATTCCATTCGAGAGCAGTTAGTACAGTATCACACATCATAAATTGATTGAAATTGGAGCCATCTCCAATTGGCAATGGGGTTTTTAAAAATACAGCTAATTATTTTTAAGTTACCTTTTACTGAACATACCAAGCAAATTGTTTTCAGCATCTCTGAAAGGCTATATAGTTCTTTTACATATTAAAATAGAAGTGAGAAAATAGATCATTGGAATCTAGAATCTAAAGTACTGCCTGATAACCTGAAACAGATTTGGTGTGATTGTTCAGACTATGGATAAAATGCAAGAGGACAGGCCAGGAGTTGATAAAAGTTTCAAATTAGTCACATTTGGTGAAGAAAAAAAAAAACTAAATGCAGGTGTCTGCAATGTCTTAATATTTTTCAGACCAAAATACATCCTGAAATCCTAAACATTCAACTTCTGAACTCATTTTTCTGAGTACTGAAAGGGAATTTAAAAATCCAAGAGGGCTGCATCTAAAATGAGGCTGTTCTTTCACTGTTTACAAAATACTTTTAACTATAAATAGGTAGGTGTTGAAAACTGTCAATGCTTTTTGAGGATTAGGGGTTGCTGATCTTCCAAATCTGTTGGTTTGCGGGGCTTCTTTGGGGCCTGGAGAGCTTGGCTCATCCACTCATGCTTTATTTATCTGTTCCTGCAACCGAAGACACCAGCTTGATCTTTACTATTCACTTCTGATAGGAGTCTCGAACTTTGGCCTGCAGAGCATCACATGTCTTCTTGGCGTCACCCAGCAGCATGGCTGTGTTGGGTTTGTAGAAAATGGGATTGTCCACTGCAGCATAGCCAACACCAAGGGACCTCTTCATGACAATGACCTAAAAACCAAAGAGAGAAGAGATTCTATTCAACAGGACCTGTTAGGTGCAGACTATTGCCTTTTTCTGCTTTTGTTGTTCTTTTAAATGTACATTTTTTTTACTTTTATTTATTTATGTGGCATATGAAAATATAAATGCACAGTTATAGGGTACAGGTGGTATCTCAATACATGTGGGTATTATTCATTACTTAAATCAGGTAAAACATGTCCATCTCCTCTGACATTGGTCATATTTTTATGGTCGGAACAGTCAAACTACTTTAGTCCAGCTTTGTGAAATATACAAGACATCACTCAGAACCCAGTTGTGCAAGAGCGCACAGGATTTCTTCCCTGAGCGTGAAAAAGACCTGTCCCACTACTAATTATTCAGTACAGATTGTTTTAAATGTATGTTTACATTACATTAATGCTCATTTTTAATCATGCTCTTGTGCCCACTAGAGGAGAGTTCTTGTTAAAAGTTTATCTTTACGTGATAAGATTACAGTGATTTTTCATCCTTGCACTTCTCTCTACAGAGTCTGTGAATAACATTTTCTAATCAGAAAAATAACACTGTGAGGTCATCCATTTTTCTATGAATAAGCTAAAGAAAACAAATGTAGTGCATAAGCTTCCACGTGCAAATTCTCACATACATATAATTGAGTGGGGGAAGTGGTACGATTCTTGTCTATCACTTCAGCATAAACTAAATCAGAAAGTTCTAGGACAAAGACACGTCAAAAACAAAGTCATTTCTCTCAAAGATGGAGCTAACAGAAGACGTCAACCAAACACAATGATGGGGGTCAGCTGATCGGGAAACACTGACATAACATAGACAGACATATTGACATTTACTACAGATTCTGCTATCCTGCAAATGTCAGGTGGGTTCTTAAGAAATTAAAAGCCTCTACATGGTCTTCTGGAACATATGATCTATTCAAAAAACGGAAGCAGTAAGAATGTGCTCGTGCATCATATGACATTAGTACAATAATGCAACTCAGAAGTCTTTCAAATATTGACTACCGGTATGATAATAGCCATATGTGCATGAGCAAGGACATTTTGGGTCTACTCACTCATCTCAAACAGTACATTTTAAACTCATGTATTTGCAACAAAAGGAACAAAATTAAAGAGGAAATGTACATTATGTTACTTAAGTTATATTTTATTTTATTTTAATTACGTGGATGCGGTGGGGTATGTAAATGCAAACTTTAAGAGTCTGGAAGGTGTTGGACCCCTAGTCACAGGTGGTGGTGAGCCTCCCAGTGTGGGTGCTGGGAGCTGAAATCTGGTCCTCTGCAAGAACGGGATGCACTCTTAACTGCTAAGCATCCCCTCCCACCCCAACTTTGCTATATTCTTACAATATAAGCATGGTTCAGGAACAGTAAAGAAATGTCCCTCTTCTGGATCAGAAGAGCATTCAGAAGCCTTTGAATTCTCTGAAATCTAGCAGTTAGCTTTGTGCAGGAGCCGTAGGCATGAGCAAAGTGTCCTTTCTTGTGCCAGGGTATTGCTTGGATTTTTAAATCACCTCTCTGTTAGACAGTCCATAACAACATACAAATACCCCATAAAAAATAAATTGGAAAAAATGTGCTCGTCTTGGTATATGAAGGCGATGATACTGACTCACTGTCCCAGAGGGAAGCCATCTGCTTCGCTGGACTCAATCTGGAATTTGGCCAGACACATTCCAATTGCTTCCAGCCCTTTTTTCAGCTGTGGTAACAGATTTTGTTAATCCAGCCACATAATCTCATCTGGTTCTACTCACAACGTAGCGTTCACTCAGGTTCTATGGTGGCCAGAGAGCAGAAGGAAGCTGGACGTGGGGACCTGGCCCTGGGCTGTGCTTACACCCCAGAGCCTTTACAAGGCATCACCAGTTCTCATTAAGTGGCCAAAGAAAGTTTTGCACATATGGATTTCAAGTGACGTCCGATCATGAGAATGAATGGTAAGTCTAAGAGTGTACCTGTTTGGACTTCCAGACCTCCAGGACTGGCATGCCTGCAATAATAGAGTTGGGATCTTCTTGAGCTGCCGAATTCACAGTGTCGTTAGCTCCAATGACGAGAACCAAATCAGTGTCTATATTGAAAACAGAGAGGAGAGGCAGAAAATACGAAACACAATGGGCACCTACACTTCTTTCTTAGGCAAACTGTAGTGATTTATTAACAAAAACAGATCCTTATAAGAGGCTCATTTGTGCCAGGTGCAACCACACAGCTTTACCAGAAAGTGTCCTAGAGCGGGAAACCAACAGTAGGACCTGCACAGAGCGAGCTTTCGCATCCCGACTGAAGCCTGCTTTATGATGCTTACCCTCCCATCGGATCCACCTAATCTGACTTTGTAATTCCTTCATTGTCCCCAAATTATCTTGCTATTCACATGATTTTATAAGATCTGAATCCATTTTCAACTCTTAAAATGACCAATTAAGATGCAATCTAATGTCAGAAAGAAAAAAAAACAATGTCTAAAAGTCTGTACTGTATTAAAGCTGTGTCCATAATTCCTGGAACTCGCTGGTTTTACACATAATTTAACAACAGTTAAATTTAAAAAGGAGCGTAAAATTAAAATGGCCTAAATTCTCTCTTTAAGGACTATAATTTAAATTATCTAAGGATGTTGCCAGAAATGCCATGTGCATCTAGACATACACACAATTTTGTTGGGTTTTTTTTT
>CABHPQ010196843.1:16964-29883 GCA_902168405.1 Peromyscus aztecus
AGGGAGGGGGAGAAAAAAAGCACACATGCTACCTCACTGATCAAGACTTGGTACAATGGAAAAACAGTAACATTTCAGACACCATGAGGAGCCTACGGTGAGTGTGTAGTTCAAGGCTACACGCGACCAAGAGCAGGGACCTGGATTCAAAAGCCAGATCTGTCCAGGTTTCAGGTTCACTTGCACACTATGCCGCAGGATTTTCAGTATCCTTCAGTTCTCCCAAAAGAATAAAATTTAACGATGCTTTTGATAATTCTGTTGCAACTGAATAATATCCTTCACTTACTTAATTGTGCCCTTGTATCTATTATAATCACATCACTCTTTAACTTGTCAGTCTTTGCTAATCCCACAATCATATGCTAAATGTAGTACCGCTCCATGCACATTATTTAAAGGGTGCTTGAAATGTGCCGTCGCGGTCTCCACCGCTTACCTGGAAAATCACTGTTGATCTCATCCATTTCTAGCACAATATCATAGGGCACCCCCGCCTCAGCCAGAAGCACGTTAAGCTGACCGGGCATTCGGCCCGCAACTGGGTGAATTCCAAACCTGGACATGAAACAAATGAACAGCTGGCCTTACTTGATAGGCCAAGTGTACAGAGGTTCCAGTATCCCCTCCAAATCTGCACGCCTTGTTCTTGGCGCCTCTGCTTTCTCCTAGCTCTATCTGATTTCTGCAAGCAGAAGGGGAATTCGGTGAGAAATACGGTCACTCTACAAATGCTGAAGCTGGAAATTCAGTGTCTTAGGACTTATAAACTATAACTTCATAAAAATAACACAGTAACTTTGAAACCTAATTCTTTCATATATGTCTTAGATGCCATGAACTTCCAACAGTATTGATAAATAATATCCCTTCATGTTTAAAGGCATTATATTCTCTTATGGTACTCTCTGATAGATCCTAATCTCTTAAAACTGTAAATCAGTCTGGAATCGTTTCCAATTTAAAAGTCAACATTATTCCATCAAATGTTGCCTCCATGTTCAATTGTAGCTCCTATGATAAAAGGCAGAGGGAAAAAAATACTATACACATAGTATTGAAGGTCCACAGTTTTTCAGAAACTGACATTAAACATCACAAAAGAAATGTGACAGTGACACACTGGAGTATTTAAAAGACAGAGTCTATAATGCATGGAGTTCTGTAGTTAAAGCAAAGAGACTGAAACATCAAGCAGTTTCTTCCGACCAGACACGCTGTCTTTTGTATAGTAACCCTATTTCTTGGCCACCACATTTATCTTTCAACAAAAAGTTGAAAGTGAATGAACGAATGCAGAGAAGAAATGCCATTTGTAGACTCTCAGCCTGAACACACAGAGAGACTGATAGAGAGACTGGAAAGAGGACGTGAGAAGGAAAAACAACCCCCATTCTAAAGTCTGGTGGGAGCTTCTCACCAGCTCAGAGTCAGGAATTCCAGCACAACTAACATCTGCTGTGAGGGTCACCTACATAGAGACAATATTGCTTTTGCATACAGCTATTTCTAACAAGAATGTTAAAATAGCAATGAACTGTCCTTGGGACCTAAGCATATAGATCAACCCTCACCAGAGAAGCTGTTTCTTGCAGCAGTAATTAATACAGAGTCCCACAACTCAACGACATGTAGGAAATGAGAGATGTGGAGTATTCAGCCCTAAATGGGATATCTATAGCATACCCTTCTCCTCAAGGCTCAGGGATATATGTGGAAGAGGGGGGAAGGAAGATTATAAGAGCCAGAGGCAGTGGATGACTTCAAGGAAAGAGCATTTTCCAGACACAACTGAACAGGTGCACTCACAAACTCACAGAGATTATTACAGCACACCCAAGAACTGTTTATGTTCAAACCAGAAAAAAATCTCAGCACAGAGGAGGGGAAGCAGGCACAGAATCCCAACCGCAGTCAAGAAACTATTTGCAACTGATAGCTGCTTGGTGAGGAAACACAAGTTTTCTCTAATGGAATGACATTGAGTACATCAACCACATTCCAGGGCAGGCCTCATGCTCGGGAGTAGTTGACCAGCACAAACTAAACTCCATGAGGTTCTTTGGTAGTTTTTGTGGTTGTTGTTTTCTCTCTTCTTTTTTAAGAGAAAGAAAGAACATGAGGTTGGGTAGGTAGGGAGGTGGGGGAGGATGTTGACGAAGGGGAAGAATACAATCTATATATTGTATGAAATCCTCAACGAATAAATTACAACATTTGGGGGGAGAGACTTACACATATTCGGCCTTACTCTTTTCCTAGACACAAACCTACAATTTTTTTAGAACTCTTGCAGGAACCCTTACTCATAGTAAAGGATATTTAATAGCACCCCATCATGTGACCCTTGTCACCTACATGTATATTTTACCAGATTAAAATCCTATCCAGTGATTACCAGAACCACCCTATACTCTCAATCAAGAAGAGAGAAAGAGGTCTAGAGAGATGGCTCTGCAGTCAAGAGGACTTGCTTCTCTTCCCAAGGACCCAAGGTTGTGCACAACTCCAGCTCCAGGGGATCTGGTGCCCTCTTCTGGCCTCTGTACAAACTGAACTCATGTGCACAAACTCCCACAGAACCGTAATGCTTACCTTGAACCAACACAAATAACCTAGGATAATTATAAGACATCTAAGAGTTTTAGGATTAGGACATATATGTGCGAAGGGAATGTATTATTTAGTCGACCACAAGTAATATTAAAAATCCGTGAACTAGGGTTTTTATTTTAGCTGACAGCCCAATATACATTCTGTGTTTTCCTTTTAGAATTCAATGCTGGGAGCCTCTTTGGTTCCAATTTTTATTTAATTTTAATTTAGCTTTTGTTTTTAATACTGTGTTTGTTATCTTTAAATTTCCCTGTCTACCATTTTTATGCTTTAATAGTGATGTCTTGGACCAAGTTAAAAAAAAAATGGAGACTCTTGAAATATATTAGCTCTTATTCTAACATCTTGATTAGCTACAGACTGCATAAAAACAGTATTCCTGTTTGGCTAGTTGTGAAGGGTAAATAATCACAAAACTAACCATCATGTTACAATGACTATCCCAAAGGGGGAATCACTTTATATATCTGTTTGTATAATAATTTATTACACTAAGCTTTAGGAGTCTATGTTTGGAGCAAACTACATGTAAGATCATTAAAAGAGAATGCCAATGTTTTGAGAGAAGTAACAGAACACATTCAAATTTGTATAAATATATATGCATGCTGATGAGTCAACATGAGTTTATAACAATTCTGGCCCGTGTAGCTGGCTAATCTCCAAAGTACGTATTAAAATTAATTGTATTAGACGCAGGTTGGCCATAACCAGCAATTTCCATGAACTGACCAGCCAAAGCTCATCAATGCTCCATCATCACATAAAGAATATCCAGATCCAGAATTCTAACATAGAAAGACTACCAGCCTTTTAGTCCTTCTCTCTGGGCCATGAAAATGATCCTTTATTACGCACATACTTTAAGCACTGAGTCAGCTATCCCTGACAACGGGACTCTACAAAAAGAAAATAACTGCTAACGTGGAATCACAGTGATCATCCACGCACCCAGAACTTTCTTCATCTCCTCCTTCCCCTCCTGCACCATTATCACAAGTGGGTATCACTGTACTGTTCCACCAGGGGCTCCTTGAGCACAAAGAGCCACATCTTACTAATCAGTCCGCAGACCCTGGCACTCTATTTTAGGCACTCAATGTAAAGAAGAGGGTTTTAGACAGAACATCCCAAGAAGATACACTCACTGGTGGATAAAAGTGTCTCTTTCTAATGAAAGAATTTAGGGTTCAGGTAGCAGTTCGCAGTTCTTATTTGCACAAGCATTGGGACAACTTACTTCTACACCCTTCAGTTTCCTCGTGAGGAGGATAGAACTGAATGGACAGCCTCCACGGAGGGTTGTGGGATTCAAATAAGACAGTTAACAAAGAACTTTACCTACAGAGTGCTTTTCACCAGCACCAGACAAATGAAGGCCTTCATAACTGTGGTGGTTTGAATAAGAATGGCCCCCAAGCTGGGCAGTGGTGGCACATGCCTTTAATCCCAGCACTCAGGAGGCAGAGGCAGGTGGAGCTCTGTGAGTGTGAGGCCAGCCTGGTCTACAGAGTGAGTTCCAGGCCAGCCAGGGCTACACAGAGAAACCCTGTCTTGAAAAACCAAAACAAAACAAAACAAAAAGTCCCTATATATTTGAGTACTTGAGAGGAATTAGTAGGTGTGGCCTTATTGGAGAAAGTGTGTCACTGGGGGTGGACTTCAAGATTTCAAAATCCCAAGCACTAGGCCCAGTGTGGTGTGTGTGTGTGTGTGTGTGTGTGTGTGTGTGTGTGTGTGTGTGTGTATGTGTGTGTGTGTGTGTGTGTCCTCTCTCTCTCTCTCTCTCCCTGCTGCCTGTGGATTCAGATATAGAACTCTCAACTACATCTTCAGCACCATGTTTGCCTGCATGCCACCATGCTCCCCACCATGATTTAAATGGACTAAACATCTGAAACTGTAAGAAAGCCCTAATTAAATGCTTTCTTTTATAAGAGTTGCTATGGTCATGATGCCTCTTCACAGCAATAGAACACTGGCTATGACAATAACCCAGCACAGTAATTACAATATTCTGATAATATAAATGCTCATCGCACTCAACAATTAAGTGTATATTTTCTATGTTCACATATTCCAACACACATTTTTACCTTACAACAAATGTTGGGGTTGGTTGTTTTTTTAGCAACACTCTAGGTTGCTTTTCTAATTTTTACCTTGAAATGCTAATGCAGTATGTAGTAAATATGGATATGGTCTCCCAAAAACCAGAAGTCTTTGTACTTGCAACAACAACAACAAAACCTGGAGAAATGATACAATCAATATAAATTAAATCCAATAATTATGAACATGAGGCTCAATGGGAACTTTGCACTAATATTCAGAGACATGTTTATGCTGATGGAGTCAAATTTCAGAAGTCCGCAGTCAACCATTAATAGGAACAGTAGGCAGAAAAGTATTGCTTTCTTTGATAGACATGGCAGAGAGCATCACCAGAGTCAGAGTAACCTCTGCAAGTATCTTCCACACTCTTTGTTATTTTTGTCTTTCAACTATGAGCATTATAGCCTTTGGTGGAACCTTACATAACAAAGACGCTTAGCACTCAGTTACCAATTAAAAATAGGCTCAAGCCCTTTTGGGGGAAAATGGAGCAATCTACTCTAATGAAACAATCCAATCTGCTAGGCCTTTTTAATTAGCCAAGAAAGAATAAAAACAAGTAGGAATGTACACAGAACTATTCATGAATATCAAGTCACTGGATAAAATCTGGGAAGGGAGTAATTCAAAAGTATTTTTTTTTAAGCTTCTTTTATAATCGACGAAGACATAAACCTGTTCTGGCAGCTTTGTGCAACCTTACATTAGATTTCAAATACTGCATGTTTTAAAAGAGACACAACAACATGAATTCCCGTGATCACAGGCTCTGAAGACAGTATGTCCTAACCAGGGTTCACTGTAGCAGCTGTTCTTGGACATGTGGAGCTATTAAAGATTATAAAACATTCCCCCACATGGGTCCTACTACAACTGTCCAAATAAACCCCATTTTCCTTTTGACATTATGGAAATGTCTGTCTAGGTCAGCTATGAAACATGAAGAATGGCTTATTGAATTGAGCATTCTAATTCAACAATTAGACAAAGAGACTAAGCCCAGTGGGGCCCCTTCCTAAAGCTTCCAGAATTTTCTCCAGCTTGTAGACTCTGAAACTTCAAATACTGAAGGGCTCCCTGAGCGTTTGTTTGTTTGTTTTGTTCTTTGTTTTTGCTTTTTAAGACACACTTTATAACCTTCAACCACTTGGTTTTAACTCTTTATAGTCACTGTGCATAATTATTTCCATATTTAGTATCTTTGAAGGGTTAACTTCCCTTACTTTATGGTGATTTTCATTTTAAAAGCAAATTGTACAATGGGGGCAATGCATACTGACAATATTTTAAAATTCTGCCTTCCCAAATCCATTGCCTCACAATTTTCTGAAGTGTTTTGGGGACTCGTAAATTAGTAAAAAGATAGAGAGAAAAGTAAAAAGAGGATTCATTTGCTGGAAACCTACTCCTATTTTAAAACCATAAATATTTCTAAATCATTAAAACTGTTGTCATGACTCCTAACAGTGGGAACAGGGGTTATCTCTGACTCTTCTCCCTGCTTTGGGGACCCTTTTCCTCCTATCTGGTTGCTTCGTCCAGCACTGATAATGAGAGTATATGTCTAATCTTTTCTTTCTTTCTTTCTTTTTTGGTTTTTCGAGACAGGGTTCCTCTGTGTAGTTTTGGTGCCTGTCTTGGAGCTCGCTCTGTGGACCAGGCTGGCCTCGAACTCACAGAGCTCCGCCTGGCTCTGCCTCCCGAGTGCTGGGATTAAAGGCGTGCGCCACCACCACCACCACCACCCCCCACCCCCCGACCCCCGGCATGTCTAGTCTTATTGTAACTTGTTATGCTAAGTTACAATTTGGTTGACATCCCTGGGAGGCCTGCTCTTTTCTGAAGGGAAACAGAAGGGGAGTTGATGGGAGAGAGGGGAAGGGGGACGAAAAAGAGTGAAAACTGCAGTCAGGATGTAAAATATGAGAGAAGAATGAACGAATGAATGAATGAATGAATAAAAACTATTGTCATAAAAAGTTTTCTGTTGCCTCCACATCCATCTGGAGGACAGGGCTAACTGTCACATTCAAGAAACACAGTGTGGCAGTCTGAATGTAACTGGCCCCCATAAGCTCAGAGGGAGTGGCACTGTTAGGAGCCGTGGCATTGTTGGAATAGGTGTGGCCTTGTTGGAGGAAGTGTGTCACTGTGGGGGTGGGCTTTGAAATCTCCTATGCTCAAGCAAAGCTCAGTGTTACAGTTCACTTCCTGTTGCCTGTAGATCAAGATGTAGAACTCTCACCTCCTTCTCCAGCATCATGTCTGCCTGCATACACCATGACGTTCACGGACTAAACCTCTGAAACTGTAAGCCAGCCTCCATTAAATGTGTTCCTGTATAAGAGTTGCCATGGTCACGGTGTCTCTTCACAGCAACAGAAAACCTAACTAAGACACACAGCTTAGTCATCTTGGACATTTTCTAGCTTTCTGTTTACTCCTCCCTGAGGCTGATCCCGATTCGTCCCTGTACAACTGGTACTGTGCTTCAGTCTTTCTGTAGCTCATAGATTCCTATCCACTTTCTCTAAATTCATGAAACAGAACTCCTCACAGAGAAATTGTTTAGATACTGCCTTGGACCCAGCAAAGACCTGGGCTTATAGGATGGTCTCTGTCTCTGTCTCTGTCTCTGTCTCTCTCTCTCCCCTCTCCCCCCCTCCTCGGCTGCTGACTGAACATGATAATTTCCCTCTAATCTTCCCAGGTGGCCTTAATCTACGACCCTCTTCTCACTGGGATTTGTAAGTAATAAACTGTTCCTGTGATGTCTGTCACACAATTTGTTAGGCTTCCTCCTCTGTCTAACCCAGCCAACACACCCTCTTCATTGCGGGCCTCTCCTAGGGACTGGTCCTTCTAGGACCTTAAAGTCATGAGTAAACATCTCTGTAAGGTTGTCACTGGCCTGGATGGCCCTGTACTTTTCTGATGTGGTGTTACTGAAGAAGTCTAAATACTTTGTTTTTTTTTTTAACTTTTTAAATAGACTATTGTCTTTGAAAAAAGTAATATATTAATAACTATCAGCTTTTAAGTGCTATAGTGGACTACAACCATTAAAATAGAATAGTTATTTGGAGTTACATCAATTATATAAACATGGTGTTCTGTCACAGAATGCATTAGAAATCCCACTGTAAATGCAATAAATGGTCCTTCAAGGTCCTCTGTATTCTATATTTGCATGTGACAATAATCTATTCTAAGGAGGGTCCCTGGAAGTAATAAAAGAATTCGTTACTAGAGTCAATAGTTTTAAATTTTAGTTATACATTTCTCCTATGGAAAATATGGCAGACTAACTAAAAAGAAAAGATCTTTTGGTCTATCAAATACTTGTCAGAATTTTTGACTGACAGTCATAAGTCCCTTAAAAACACAAGGGATGGGAGTTTTTTAGTATTTAATTGTAGTACATTAATTTGAAATTGAAACCTTCTAAAATATGAGGTCAGCATAGTAAATGTTACCCAAGTCATCTTCGGTCACTACCAGGACGAGCTGGGTGGGGCTAGTCTTTTCATCTGAAAGAATCATGGTAATGACATAAAAAAAATCTTCACAACAAGGCAGCTGTTGTCCATAAAAATCAATCACTGTGAAAGATCATGTAGTCGCTCTCTGGCGAGGTTTTTCAAGCTAAACACAGATACTGCACTTTCTAAAATGCTGAGCATTACTAGAAGTTCAGACAAAGTCACTCATACAATTCCAAATGAAAAGAAATACTTTAGTTCATTTCCTAGGGCTTGCCAGCATGGGGATAATGCTTTGTACCTTCCTTTCTTCATTTGAAGGCAATTAAGAGCTAAACTTCAACGCTGGTTCTGAAATCTGGTATTCATCCATATTCTTTCCTTCCTTGGGGAGGAAAAAATGTTATGCAAGTCAAAGAGCTTAAGAAAGTGTCCCAGGGGCACAATTTTTCTAACATAGAATAATGGACCCTGTTCTGTGAATATGAGTGAAGAAATGCTTGACAGTCTACAGACATCTTTCCATCTGTCCATGTAACATACAGCATTGGGCTATTCAAAGAGATAACAAGTCCTCCAAGTTGGTCAGGTGCAACAATCCCAACTGAATGTCAAGACAGTCCTCTGTCTTTCTCACACCAAGGACACTGTGATATAGCCTGGCCTTTCAATAACTGAGCTGAATCCAGCTATCTAGCCCAGAGTGGCAACCGACTGCCGACACTCTTTATGTTTCTAAAATAATTAACAAGACCGTGAATGGCGATGTCAGAGTGAAAATTAAACTTCCACTTCTGACTAATGTTCTAGAATATTATACTCTGGCATACTGGAGTGGTTTAGTTTAAATTATGCATAATTTCATCCACTTGCCTGGATAATAATCCTGTTGAATGCTCTTGGAATGCAATAGCTAATGAGCACCGTAAAATGACAATTAGAAGCAAGATACGGAAGAATCTGAAGATGAAATAGGAAGGGACTTTTATTTACACCGCTCTGCCCACATGATCTCACTGAAGAATTAGAATGAGCTGAGTTTGTTGTAACTAATCTTGAACTAGAAGTCGAAAACCACCCCATGGTCAGAAACCCTGACTTCATCTGATATGAAAGCGTTCTTCCTCAACTTGCTGGCATGCCTGAGGGTGGAGTGGGGTGGAGTGGCAGTCTGAAGGAATGAGTCCTAGAGAAGACATTACAAAGTGCCTGAAATTCTAGCTGTTACCACAGACGGTCTTTGCTACATCGATCCGGAGAGGGTAGAGGACGGTAAACCTCCGAATGATCTGGAGAGACGAGACGGCTGCGACTTCCAAAACTCCTCCCTGACACCCTTGATCTGGGGGATTGCTGACGGCCCTATACAGAGGGTCAGATCTACATGACTTGCTTTGCTTCTCCTTCCTCCCTGGCACCGAAGGGTTACTGATTTGCACAACTGCGCACAGAACCTCCCTCCCACCCTCCTACTGTGTTGGTCAAGCAGGTAAGCCAAGTGCAAAGTAGCAGAAGCACTAGCTCAGCCATCACCACCAGTTGTAACTAGAACTGGCCCAGTAATCTATGACATCACTCTCCTTCCTCTTTTCAGTTAGCATCTGAACTTGCCAGTTATAGACGTCCCCCAGTTCGGAATTGAATGCTGGAATCTACAACCTATAGCACAATGGTGCTTAGAATGACAATGGCCCCCCATAGGGCTCGCATGTTTGAATGCTTGGTCCCCAGTTAGTGAACTGTTTGGGAAGGATTAGGAGGTGTGGCCTTCTTGGAGGAGGTGTGTCACTGGGGATGGGTTTTGATATTTTCAAAAGCCCATACCGGGCCAAATCTATCTATCTATCTCTCTCTCTCTCTCTCTCTCTCTCTCTCTCTCTCTCTCTCTCTCTCTCTCTCTTTCTCTGACTGCTGCCTGTAGATCGGAATGTAAGGCTCTTAGCTACAGTTCCAGCACCATGCCTGTCTGCTTCCTGCCATGATGATCATGGACTAACCCTCTGAAACTGAAAGCTATCCCCCAATTAAATGCTGACTTTTATAAAAGTTGTCTTGGCTGTGGTATTTCTTCACAGCAATAGAACAGTAACTAAGATAAGCACTATGAAATTAGATGTTTTGTTCACTGATCTATCCCCAGGACCCAGAATAGTACCTGGAGCAAAGTACTACATGATTTGTTTGTTCAGTGACTGATCATAAATATGAATAGTCATGTCTTTAAGAAAAGAGAGCTACAGAACTATCATGAGACTGCCAGATAATGCTGATTGTTATTCAAATACTACACAAGATCACTCACCTGGCTCACTTCCGTTCCCTTCAGAAGCATGTGCCTTTATAACTCCACAAATCTACATGTGGTAGCTCTCTGTACCCTAAACATATCATAGAAAGCCAAACTCTGCCTATTTGAGTCTAGTTAAGAGACACAAAATATTTCATCTTTAAGTGTGTTGAGGAACTGATTTCTTAGAAAAAGAACATTCACTTAAACCTATAGCCATACTACATAAAATTATAAAACACCAATAAACTGCAGATACCATAGGCAACTTGATGTGTTAGATGAAGTAGTGTACACACACACACACACACACACACACACACATTTATTTTAAACCTGAAAACAAAAACAGTTCATGTTACTAATACAGATAATTGAAACTGTTCCCTGAGCAGTATCCTGCTTTATACTCCTGGTTCTAGTCATCTTACCACCACATACTACATAGAATTCACTCATTTATTTATAGTGTTTTTTCTTCATAACTATGAGACTGAGAGCTGGGCTTTATAGCTTTGTATTATCAATACCTACCAAATAAAAAGCTATTGATAAGCTGTTGATAGATACAGCTCAATATTAACATAAATGTAAAGAAAAAAAAAGCTGAGAGATGGCTTAGCAGTTAAGAGCAGTTGCTGCTCTTCCAGAGGACCAGGGTTTGATTCCCAGGACCCACAACCATCTGTAACTCCATTTCCAGGGTATCTGATGCCCTCTTCTGACCTCCCCAGGCATCAGGCAAGAATGTAGTGCTTAATATACATGCAGGCAAAGCACTCATACAAATAAAATAGAAATAAATTTAAAAGTAACATATCACATCAATCAAAGAAATCAAAAAGTGTTTCCACGAATTCAAAAGGATATCTATAATAATGCAAGCAGTAAACACTTTAGGAAAAGAAAATCAAATATTTATTAATTACAATGGAAGAAAACACAACTTTCTAAGATTTAGTCATTTGAAATGTCATTCCTGTTTTATATTGAAAAGGTTATCATATAATCAATCCAAAGTTTGGGAAGTAAAGAGAAAAGAAATACCTGCACTCTTATACGGTAAGGTTTTGTCTTTAAAAAAAAAAAATCAGCGTGAATTTTCTAAGCTGAACAACTGAGAACCAAATGATATCTTAGGCACTAAATTGTCATGACACTGGCGACCAAAAATGAGTTCTTGTCATGAAATGCCGTGTGTTTCGTTATAATCTCAAGCCTTTGTGAACATGTTATGACTGTGGCCGAAGTAAAGGAAAACAGTGGTGTCTCTGAATCAATCATGGACCGTGAGAGCCAGACAGACTGTATGACAGATGCAATTTCTCTTGGCACCACTTGGGCGGAACTAATTGATGACAATCGTATGTCCATACTGGCACGTTTCCACAGAGGATGTGTGTGAATATGTCACCACATCTGGATGCTAGGCATGTTGGGGTCCTGAGGCACAGAGACCTCCTAAAACCAGAGGCCCACAGCTGCACTCAATGAACACGGTGGGAGCCGTACAGGGCGATGAAAGGCCTGAATTACCACAAACTGTAAATACACATTTATTTCATTAAAATGCGAGGTAACTGCTGCAGCCACCTCTCATTCAGACAGACATGTGCCTCTTTAAAAAAATAATAATAAAAAAGCTACAGCATATATATATGTGTGTGTGTGTGTGTGTGTGTGTGTGTATGCTTTGTCAATAAAATTTTCATTTCTCCTATAAAAAGATTATAACACACACATAAAGCAAAATTGTAGTTTACCTGACTTCCTTTACCGAAAGAAAATCCACACAAAAATTAAACTGAAAAAGTCTGACAGACCACTGTCACCATGTTTGTGAGAACAGTTCCCTTTCATTGCTTTCAAAATACAAATTCAAAATGTCATGTCCAAAGTCTATGCCGAAAATTCAACAGATAATAGTAAAAAGTACAATATATCATACATAAGTCCATTTTAATATGAAAGGCAGATGAACATAAATCAGTATCGCTTTATAACTCACAACTAGAGAAATCAGACTGAGCAATAATTTTATTCTGATCCTACATTATGAGTTATCAACAAATTTGATTATTTTTAATAAGTGTTTTCAACAATTATGCAAGACTGGGATTTTTTTAAAAAAAGGTTTTTTTCTGTTACAGTCACAAGATCATTGCAGCAAAAGAAAATTTATAGCTGAGCATCCCCTTATGGATATATAATTAAATCTCTCTAAATAATGACTCTTCATATGCGGAGTCACAGAAACCATCCTATACAGCAGTAGTTTATACATGTCATCATGGATAAAATTCTCATTTTAACCTGATCAGAAACTAAAAGTTCACTTGCCTGGTATCT
Organism: Peromyscus aztecus; assembly: GCA_902168405.1. Lineage (NCBI taxonomy): Eukaryota > Metazoa > Chordata > Mammalia > Rodentia > Cricetidae > Peromyscus > Peromyscus aztecus. The sequence goes on from CABHPQ010196843.1 coordinate 29,814, forward strand.
TTTCAGACTTCTTCATCTCTCTTATCCATTTCCCTAACTTCTTTCAACAGCCATGAGGATTTTCTCGGGG
>CABHPQ010196844.1:0-13046 GCA_902168405.1 Peromyscus aztecus
ACACACACACACACACACACACACACACACACACACACGCTGCCACCTCATGTCCCCAGTCCACTGCCACCCACCTCTGCATCTTCTCTGCCAAAGCTACTTAAATTATCTCTCCATAGAACCCCTTTGTGCCCAATAAATTTTTATGTGATTCCAAGTGTATAAGTATATAAAATAAGTCCACAAATTAAATATTTATTGATAATCATACAGAAATTCATCTTAAGACAATTATTTAATATGCATGTCATTTTACCATTTATTAAAGACAAAGCAAATGTTTATACTAAAGCAATAGATATGCTTAGTTTGTTTTTACATAAGTGAATTAAAATTTTGTGTATGTATGTGCTCCTGTTGGGGTAAGCTGGCCTGGCTGGCCAGAAAACTCCTGGAATCTTCTTATCTCCACCCCTTCAATGCTAGGGATGCAAATGCTCATAGTCTTGCTTAGCTTTAAAAAGAAAGAAAGAAAGAAAGGAAGGAAGCAAAGAAGGAAGGAAGGGAGGGAGGGAGAAAGGAAGGGAGGGAGAAAGGGAGGGAGGGAGGGAGGAGGTAGGGAGGGAGGAAAAGAAAAAGAAAAAACAGTCTTACTGTGTATCTCTAGCTAGCCTGGAACTTCCTATGTAGTCCAGGATGGCCTTGAACTCATAGAGATCTGCTTGTTTCTGCCTTTGAGTGCTGGGATTAAAAGAGCACACCACCACACCAGCCTTTCATGCTCAGCTTTTTATTTTAAAGCTGGGGATTCGAACTTGAGTCCTTGTGCTTGCACAGAAATCAATCTTCCCCAGCCCCTAAAATGTAATCCTGACCAGATACTTGACGCTGTAGAATATAAGACACTGTCAGCATTTTCCAGAGTTGGTCAATATTTTGATTCAGAACCATCAGTGCCAAAAGCCATCAATATACATCACATCAATACACAATACAAAAATGGCAGGTGTGTGTTTAAGACATTTTCAGAAATTGTTGGAAATTCTGCCCTAATCCCAAACCAAAGCACATTCCGTTATTTTTTTTTTTTTAATGAAACTCAAGTCAGCAGTCTAAACAGCAATTTGCAAGATCAAAAATTCCAACCGAGTGCAACCCAAAGATACTGATTTGAAATGTGCATGCTCAAAAATGATAGTAGGAAACACTGTCTTTGTTTCCTACAATTACACCATGACTGTCTGCAGGAGCAGAATTTCATATGTGGGGCTAAAGATACAATTCAATTGGCTCGGTGCCTACCCAGCTTGTAGGATTCCCTGGATCTGATCCACCAGCACCACATAACCTGTGTGTGCTACCTCATGCCTCTAATCCCAGAACTCAGGAGATGGAGGCAAGAGGATCAGAAGTTCAAGCTACATGGCAAGTTCAAAGCCAGCCAAACACCTCAAGGAGCGCTCATTGGAGTCTCCGCGCTCTACAGTTCCCACAGCCGCACTTACCGCTGCACCAGTCTGTTTGCTCGTCCCTCTCAGACTGCACTGCAAGTTCATGGCCACCTGAATCCTTGTTTCCGGACGTGACCACCCTCAGCAGCCAACACAGCAATGCAGCTGCAGAAACTCAATCCTTCTGTTACATAAATAAGTCAAAGCAGATGCACTGTTCACCGAGTCCAGCTGTTGCTTGGTCCTCAACATTTACAAACACTGGACCTGTTCCTCCCAGTGTTGACTTGCAAAAATCTTCATGGGGCAAAGGGACCAAAGTCAGCTCTTTTTGTTTGTTTGTTTGTTTTTTGTTTTTGTTTTTGTTTTTGTTTTTCGAGACAGGGTTTCTCTGTGTAGCTTTGTGCCTTTCCTGGAGCTCACTTGATAGCCCAGGCTGGCCTCGAACTCACAGAGATCCGCCTGCCTCTGCCTCCCGAGTGCTGGGATTAAAGGCATGCGCCACCACCGCCCGGCCAAAGTCAGCTCTTTTGCAAAGAAACTTGTCTTGACAGAGTCAAGAAGGTGCGCTGTGCATTCAAAAGACTACTGAGCTGGGGAGAATCTGGTGCAGTTGATAAAAGTGTTAGCCACACAAACATGAGGACCTTAATTCAGTCCCCCAAAGTCTACGTTAAAAACTGGGCATGTTAGCACATGTATCTCAGTGCAGAGGAGGTGGAGACAAGCAGATCCCTGGAGCTCACTGGCAGTCAGCAGTGCCTACTCAGTGAGCCCTGGGGCAGGGGTGGGGGGCGGGATGTAGATTGCACCTGAAGAACAATACCTAAGTTTAACCTACAGTCTCTACATGTGCATATTAGTTGACTGATTAATTACTTAAACAAATCAGTGGCTGAACCACCTGCTTATGGAAATGAGCAAGCTCTGTAAGAAAGGATACAATCACAAACACAGACACACAAATATAAATAGGTAGATAGATAGATAGGTAGATAGATAGATAGATAGATAGATAGATAGATAGATAGATAGATAGATAGATAGACAGACATAAATACAAGATGGAAACCCAACATAGCACACCAACGTTAGGGTACCTAAGGAGAAAACAGGAGATGAGGACTCCGGGAACAGCCCACAGTAGGAGTCCAAGGAAATGTCAGTATTCAGAGCAGAATGAAGGACTGGCAATACATTTCCCTTGGGATGACCCACAGGGCACAGGCCCTGCTGCCTGTCTCTCAATCAAGACAGAGGCACCCTCCTCCTTCCAACCCACACACTCTAGAATACCATGATATATTTTCATTATCTTCCTAAATACATATATTTGTATGTGTGTGTGTGTGTGTGTGTGTGTGTGTGTATGCTTAATTTACTTTGCATATGACTTAGAAATCTAAAATCTCAGACCTAGAGAAAAACTGTAGAAATTGCCTACCATGGTAGTGCACACCTTTAGTCCCAGCACTTGGGAGGCAGAGGCAGGCTGATCTCTGTTGAATCTGAGGCTGCTTAGGTGAGGTCACACAGCACAAAACAGTGTTCCAGAAACCCAGGCGAATTTCTGTGCAGTAGCCAAAGTGTTCTCTCCCTGGACTCTCTTCTTCCCTCAAACAGCAGTTCCTAACCTTCCTAATGCTGCGGCCCTTTAGTACAGTTCCTCATGTTGTGGTGATCCCCAACCATAACATTATTTTCATTGCTACTTCATAACTGGAATTTTGCTCAGAGGTTAAGAGCACTGGCTGTTCTTCCAGAGGTCCTGAGTTCAATTTCCAGCAACCACAACCATCTACGGTGAGATCTGGTGCCCTCTTCTGGCCTGCAGGCAGAACACTCACTGTATACATACATACATACATACATACATACATACATACATACATACATAAACAAATAAATAAGAATCGTAATGTAAATATCTGTGTTTTCCAATGATCTTAGACGACCCCTGTGAAAGGGTAATTCAATAACCCGCCCCCGCAAGGGATCTCTACCCACAGGTTGAGCACCACTGCCTTAGATCCTACCAAACAAACTTCCCCATGCACGTGTCCTTCCCAGGCTTTCAGGGTACGTTTGCAGAGCCAGACTGAGTTCCTGTTAACAGCAAGAATGACAGCTTGTTCACGAGAGCCCTCGAGATGCTGCTGTGTGCTAGGCAGTGAGCAGAGCATTCTGCCTCTGTTATCTCATTTAGACTCCCAGCAACCCCCATGGTAGGCAAGGTCACTTCCAGTAATAAGTGCAGAAACTCAGGGTCAGAAACCTTAGGGTATTTACCTAAAGACAGCTAGTAAGTAGCCAAGGTAGAATTAGAACTCAGCTTTCTCTCTCACCTCAGAGCTTGTATTCTTCTAAATACATGGGATCATCCAGACTTGCTTGTCTCATTTCATTGAGGGCATCCGAGCTGAGAGGGAGCTCACTGACTGACAGGGAATGAATGGGAGGCCAGAGAGAGGATTGTACTTGACCACCGATTCCCCTGGCTCCACACCAAGAGCTGCCTGGGCACCAAGGGTTTATAGCAGTACAGATGAAGTCACCATGTCAGAAGCTTTTCAGGCTCTGTTGGTTCTGCAGAACAGCAGGAGAGTATTGAAGCCCTAGAAGCAACTGGAGGGCCCAGTCCAAGCCTTCCCTCCCTCCATCCCTTCCCTTCTTTCCTCCCTACTTCTCCCTACTTCTTCCATCAAGAAGCCTGGCTTTGTTCACCAGGCTAACAGACCTAAGATCAGGGAAGGACAGACAGACCACAGTGATCTCTACTCATCCCGCTAAGGTTAGCCCTCACCAACCTTCCCAGAGCTGTCTCAAAAGGCTGGGGGAAAAAGGAGAGTGGGGAAGAGGACACCTTCTACAGCAACTCTCTATCTACAAGAGAAACATCTAAACCAGTGGTTCTCAACCTGTGGGTTGTGACCCCCTTGGAGTCACATATCTGATATCCTGCATATCAGATATTTACATTACGATTCATAACAGTAGCAAAATTACAGCTATGAAGTAGCAACAAAATAATTTTATGGTTGAGGGCCACCACAACATGAGGAACTGTATTAAAGGGTCGCAGCATTAGGAAGGTTGAGATCCACTGATCTAGATCTAGAAGCCAGCAGGAAGCAACTAGCTTTCCCATACACATGTGCATATGAGGTTGCATGTGTGTAGTGCAACACCTGTGTTTATGTGCAGTATTTGTGTGCATGTGGGATTATGGGGCCATGTAGATTAACACACACGCATGTGTGCATGCGTGTACCATTTTGAAATAGATATGTAACATCAAAGAGATGTGCCCATGAGGAATATGGCTGTGAGCGTGTGTGCACTGGGCCCATATGTATACATGAAGAGATGTGTACATGTGGTTGTACAATGTATTTTGATCTCAGTTAGCTTGGTCCAGTTAGCAGCACCCTCCATGGGTTTCTGTTTCAAGTTCCTGCCTTTAGTCCTTGCTCTGATTTCCCTCAGTGTGGACTGTGACCTGGCAGTCTAAGCTGAAATAAACCCTTCCCTCCCCTAAGCTGATTATGATCAGGGTTATCACAGCACAGAAAGGAAGCCACCATGAAACACCTCTGAAGTGCAGCTCCCTCTGAGCACCTGCCTCTACGAGTGGGCCACAGGCTCACACAAAGCACTAGACGTGCAAGCCTTCTCTGACTGCTACGGAAGTACAAGACATCACTAACCACTGAGCTATCAGCCAAGGACTCCAACACAGAAGTACAAAAAGATACCTTTCTGTGTATTGCTGTTTGCCGTCCTGACCTTATTCCTGTGTTCTTTCCTCCCCACTTACAACCCTGTGTGTGCTAAGTGCGACATTGAGCTCTAGGACCCTGGTTCTGTTTGACCTCTCTTAGGCTAGACTTCCCTAGGATGAGGAAGCCAACAAATGTGCCTTCAAAAACAAAGGTTCATTTCTCCCTCATCCAGAGTCTGTTGTGAATCAGAGGGCTCTCCGGGGCTCTGGTCCTCAGGTACCAGCTCAGCACTCGGTTTCCATATCAACACATGTAGCCAGGGAGATATGATGCGTTGCAAGGCTGAGCATTGCTGTATTCCTCAGCAAAACATCACCAAGTGGGCTGCCCAAACATTAGTAATTGACTTTGTCACAATTCTGGAGACTGGAATCCAAGGTCAAGGTGCTGCCATGGTTGGTTTCCAATGAGACAGGTTCCTGGTGGGTAGACAGAGCTATCTTCTGTCTGCTACTGCATCCTTTCAGGTCTCTTCCCTCTGCAGAGTGAGGGAGAGAAGGAGTAAAAGAGAAGGACCCAGTGTCTCTTCTTCCCTTTTAGAAAACTTTATGGCAATATTTATTTAGTAAATATGTATGAGTGTTTGTTTGTGAGAGCATGCACATGCATGCATGTACCACATTGTGCACAGGACAGTCAGAGGACATTTTTCAAGAGTGGGTTCTCTCCTTCCACTTCTATATGGGTACCAGGAATCATCAGGCTTATGCAGGTTTGATGGATCTGTCTTTCCAGCTCCTGCCTTATTCTTCTGAGAGTTTCTCACTGACCCTGGTGTTCACCAATTCTGCTAGACTGGCTGGCTAGCAAGCTTTAGGAACCATCCTGTCTCCACCCTCCAGCACTGAGGTTACAGGTGCATACCTCCCACCTGGCTTTTTATGTGGGTGCTGCGGAGCTAAACTTAAGACCCTGTACTTAAACAGCAAGCCTCTTCTTCACTGAGCCATTTCCCCAGCCCTAGAGTACGCTTTATGAAAGTATTTTGAGAAATATTATTGTCCATCCCTCTTCTAGAGAAGCCTCCATCACCTGCCTCACCCACCGTGATGATCATTTCTCTTCATCCTTCACCCAGAATATTATCAAGCTTTTTATCATCACCAAATATGACTTTCAAAATGGTACTTCACTGTCACTTTTAATTTGCACTCTCAATTCTTAGCAAATGTGAGCCTCGTTGTGTATATTGATGGGCATTTTGAATAATATACAGGGGTGGGTGGGTGTGTGTGTGTGTGTGTGTGTGTGTGTGTATTCATGCATACATACCCAGAGACCAGAGGATGACACTGGAAATCCTCCTTTATTACTCTCTGTCTTATTCTTTTGAGACAAGGTCTCTCACTGCACCTGGAACGTGTCATTTTTCAACAAGGCTGGCCAGTGAATCCCAGGGACACTCTTCCCATTCCCATTCCCACCCGCAACAGTGCTGGGGTTACAGGCATGTGTGGCCACACATGGCTTCTTATGCAGGTGTCAGGGACTCAAAATCAGGTCCTCACACTTATGCAGCATTAAGTATTCTTACTCACAGAGCCTTAGATTTCTTTTCCTTTTTTTTTTTTTTAATCTGTAACTCTTCAATCCACTTTATTTTTCTGTGAAGTATTTATTTCTTGGTTGCCTAACTCTCTGCTGAAGTAGCAAGTACTTCAACACTTTTGGTGCTTGTTTTGTTTTGTGGGGTTTTTGTTTTGCTTTGCTTTGTTTTTGAGATGGGTCCCATGAATCCTAGGCTGCCCTCCTTTATATAACTTGGATGGCCTTAAGCTCCTGAGCCCCCTGCCTCCATCTCAAAAGTGCTAGGATTACAGGCGTAGGCCACCATAACTTGTTTCAACACATTTTTTTTCTAACACCATTTTTAAAGTAACCCCTGTTTTGTTTTGTTTGGGTGTGGATTTTGACATAGGGCCTCACTATGCAGCCATGACTGGCCTGGAACTCACAGAGATGCCCCTGTCTCTGCCTTCTCTCTGCTGGGATTAAAGGTATGTGCCACCACACCCAGCAAAGTCTCTTTACGATAGTGTAAAATACTGTCTTCCTCAGAAATTGAATTCTATCTCTGTATTCCTAACCTCAAATCTTTGACTGTTTCCTTCTCCGGTTCTGTCCCTACCAATACCACACCTTAGATCACTGTAAAACCCTGTGGTCACGTCTGGCAGAGTCCTCTGTTGTTCTCTTACAAAGTTTTTCCTGACCCAACTAGTCGTTTTTACTTCTGTATGCACGGTATTTTTCTATCAGTCCATTCTTTATGGTAATAGAAAGGATACAGACACAAATATCTAGGGAAAGAAATTAAAGTGTGAGGAGGGTGGGTCAGGGGTCACAAGGTGACAAAATAGGGCAAAGCATAAGGTCAAGTGGGAAACACAAGTCAGGGGCATGATGACCTCTAGAGTTTTTGCGAGGTTCTGCAGAGTGGGTGGATCTTCCAGTGACTTTGGTCTCTGGGGCACTTAGTCAATTGGTGAGAGTTAGAGGAAAAAGAAGGGCTGTGTGATTCCAAGGCATTCCGGCTCTTCAGTCCTGGAGGGTGGGGAGAAGCAGCCAGTGGGGAGACGGCTCTGGGAAATTCTGCAGGCCTTGTAGTTCTCTAAGTCTCTCTAGCATCACGTGGCTATGGGCCTTCATAGTCACGGGTCCTCGGTGGGGCCGTCGCTGAGCTCTGTGAGGAGAGAACTCTTCCAGTCAGTGAACTTGAGAGCTTCAGCCAGTATCAACTCCAGGAAAAAAACATATCCCTGGGCTGCACAAATGTGTGAAGTATCTGGGACCACCGTGTCAACACAGAAGTTCCAGCCCAAATCCACCTGTGTATATAACTCCGAGTGCTTAGTTTCCCGGAGTCACTCAATGACATTTCTCAGTTGAAGGTATAAGGACAGCTGCTCATATACCTTGTCACTGTGTTCCAGCACCTTTTGCAAGTCCCACTACAGTACATCACTGATAAGGCCTCACACCACATCACTTTCTCCCTCACAGCATCCATGACCTCCGTTTGGGGGGTGTCACCACAATGGACTCCAGTACCCAAGTGCAATGCTTTGCTCTGTATTACTTTGTCTTGTGTGTGTGTGTGTGTGTGTGTGTGTGTGTGTGTGTGCGCGCGCGCGCGTGCATGTGTGCGTGAAAGTTATTGCTGCATATTGATTGTATAAATTATTGGGTTTCACTGTGATATCATTCAACACTCACATAAATGCTCTCATGGAGTCCACCCTTCTTCACAGTGAACTTCAGTCAACATCTTGAAGCCTAAAAAAACCTCTTCCATTTCTAACGAGAATGGCATTGAGTTCGTGGAAACTCACATGGAAGCGATTGACATCTCTCCAATATTTTCTAAACATGGTGCATCCTTTGCACATACAGAGGCACTCAATACTCACTGATGATGAGGAGAAGGCAGAGGCCATTCGATTCTGCAACCGGCACAAAATGAGGCTTTGGGCAGTCTTGGAAGTGTTTTCTCATAGCTACCCTTAGTCCACCACTGAGGAGGATGCCACAGCCAGGAGTTAGTGACAGCCCAGAGTATAGCGCTCCATCAGACCAAACTTAGGGAGAGTTGACTCAACCATGTAATCCAAAAGAGACTGAAGTAGAGAGACCAGACTGCCAAGCTATTCCAGTTTACAATGGAGCTTACTTGTGTGCTCACAAGTGCACCAGGGCATGATCACATGCTCACGAAAGGACTCCCTTGCCGCCACAGCCCATACACTAGGGTGCCCAAGAAAGAGTTCTAAAATACATCTTACCTGACTACCCAGTAGCCCTTTTCCAGTGGCAGGAAGGAGAGATGGCTCAGTGGGTAAAAGCACTGGCTGCTCTTCCAGAGGACCCAGGTTCAATTCCCAACACCCACATGGCAGCTCACAACTGCCTGCAACTCAGTTCCAGACAATCCGATACCCTTTTTTGGCCTCTGTGGACACCAGGCACACATGTGATGCACATGAACTCAGGCAAGCACATGCATGTACACATGAAAATAAATAAATAAAAATTTAAAACAAAGAAAGTGGGCAAAATGCTTGCTCACAAGCATGCTGACTTGAGTTCCAACCCCCAGCATCAACATAAAAAGATGGGCATAGCTCGCCTATAATCCCAGTGCTGTCTAGGTAGACATAGGAGGATCCCTGGGACTTGTTGGCCAGCTAGTTGGGAAGCCCTGGGTCCCAGCAAGAGACCCTGTCTCAAACAAATAAGGTGGAGAGCAACCAAGGAAGACACCAGATGCCAACCTCATACCTCCTCATGCACGGGTACACAAGCAGGTGTACACGTACATGCATGCACACACTTAAACATGTGCACACACATATTCATTGTAATCATATGTAAGTTAGTGTCCACTAGGGCATGGAGACCCTGACCCTCAGATGAAGCGACATCCCCAACTGCCAAATCCCTGCTCCATGACCTTCCTTTTCTTGTACTACAGAATTATCCCAGCACGTCTACAAAATCATCCTGTACAATGAGATGCATCTGGGTTCTCCTTATTAAATTAAAACACATTCCCAAGGGGCTGGGAGTGTAGCTCGGTCGGTAGAATGCTTGCCTGGCTTGTGAGAAGCCCTGAATTCAATCCCTTGCACCACATAAAACCAGACAGAGTGGCTCAGACATAGAATGCCAGCACTCTGGAGGTGGAGGCAGGAGGATCAATAATTCAAGGAGTTTGAGGCCAACCTGGGCTTCATGAGACCCTGTCTCAAGAAGACAAATTCCTGTATACCAACACTGAGAGAAACCACAGATGGCTATGGCTGAGGCTGGGCCTCACCGAGTCTGTTCATATGCATCTCAGTTATTAGTCTGACTCTCCGAGAGTAGCCTTCTTTTCTACTCTGAACGTGTCATCCCATTCCCTTCCAAGCTGCAAAAAAAAAAATCTACGTTTAGTCTAAGGGGATTTCCTCCTATGATACTTGATGCTTCTCTTTTACTGTTTATGGAAATCTTTATCCGATTTTTTTGAGACAGAGTCTTACCAGGTAGGAAATAGAGCTGTAAGATATGTAGGCCCGCCAGGCAGTGGTGGCTCACGCCTTTAATCCCAGCACTCAGGAGGCAGAGCCAGGCGGATCTATGTTCGAGGCCAGCCTGGACTACCAAGTGAGTTCCAGGAAAGGCGCAGAGCCACACAGAGAAACCCTGTCTCGAAAAACCAAAAAAAGATATGTAGACCAGGTTGGCCTCACATTCCCAGAAATCCACCTACCTCTGCCTCCCAAGTGCTAAGATTAAAAGCATACACCACCACATCTGGCTCTGTCTGACTTGTTGACAGTCTTTGCTGTAATATAGCCCAGAAAGGACCTTGGGGGATTGTGTCCATTTGGAGACTTCTATTTCATTCGTTTGTTTGTTTGTTTGTTTGTTTGTTTGTTTGTTTGTTTGTTTGTTTGTTTGTTTGTGAGAGTCAGAGCACCACAGCATTCCTGTGGTGGTCAGAGGACAACTTGCAAAGAAGTCATTCTTTTCCTTCCACTGTGTGGGTCCTGGAATCAAACTCAGGGTGTCAGGCCGAGCTGCAAGCACCTTTCCTCACGGAACCACCTCATATTTGGAGACTTCAAAAACTTTTCCTTTCACATTATCATCTGTGCACCGGTATTTTGCTTGCATGTATATCTGTGCGCCATGTGAGTGCCTGATTCTCATAGAGGTTAGAAGAAATGTCAGATCTCCTGTGACTGGAATTACTAAGCTGCTGTGTTGGTGGTGGGAATCAACTCTAGCCCTCCAGAAGAGCAGCCAGTGCTCTCACCCTCCAGGCCATCTCCCCACTCCCAAAAATACACATATTTTATTATTTTAATTACATGCATGTGTGCCTGTCTTTGTGCGGGTCTGTGCACATGAGTGCAAGTACTGCACCTGACGTGAGTGCTGGGAACCAAACTCTGGTCCTCTGGGAGAGCAGTGTGCACTCTCAACTGCATAGCTATATCCCCAGCCTCTTATTTAGCGACTTTGGAGTTTCATGGATCTGGTGAACATCAGCTGGTGTTACGTTAAACAACCTTCCTGTGGCTTTTCCTCCTCCCAGAATGCCCACATTGCAGATTTCTGCGCACGGACTTGGTCCCATAAGTCCTGTCATTCCTTTGTCCTCTTTCTTAGTTCCGGTACATGGGGTCTGCTGTTGGTTCAGTCACATCTTCATCTTATTGATGGAATCTTTCAAAGCACAGACAGGGTCGAGTTCTTTCTTCAGGACCACTTCCTCTTTGCTGGCTTTCTCATACCATCTCCCAGACACTAAACTATTCTCCTGAGTTGGTCACATTACCTATCTATGCTCTTTTTCACGCCGCTGCATTTCCCCGAGGTCGTTATTTTGTATCCCTTTCCCAGGCATTTCATTGATTTCCTTTTCTTTTGTGGCAGTAACTAGAGCATCGTCATGTTTGGTGGCAGTCACTAGCTTCTCATGGCATTCCTTTAGATCTGCCGTGTTTCCTTGCTCAGCCTGTTTCTTCAGTTTTTGCATCGATATCTGAACATCGTATGGGACAGCCGTATCTTCCAGCTCTATGGAGAAGCTTGTGCAGAGACTTTGTCCTACAAAGAGTACTGGGTTTGGTTTGTCTAGGGTGCTTAGGCTTTGCTTCTGGGTCACCTCCCTAATGTGATTCCCTCAAGAGTAACTCAGCTGGGGCTGGAGCTCAGTTGATGAAGTGTCTGAAGCTCTGGCTTCCATTTCTAGCACCACATGAACCAGGTATGGTGATACCTATCTGCAATCCCAGTGCTCAGGGGTGGAGGCAGAAAATCAGAAGTAGTTATCCACAGCTACCCAACCAGTTGGAGTCAAGCCTGAGCTACATTATTTTGTCTCAGAACAACACCAACTGAGATTATTAAGTTCTTCCAGGGCCTGGGCTCCAGATGATAGGGGGCACTGTTGTGCAGCTCTGGTGGGGGTGGGGGCTGCTAGCTGAGCATGACCTCAGACCTTGGATGCTTAGGTTCCACAGTCTTGGGCTTGTGTTAGTACTGAACTGGACTACCTGTCCACTGGAAAGCACAGCACCATACAGGGCTGGGTTCCAGGGTCACAATTATCATCTTGGACGTGGCCAGCATCATGTGTGTGAGCATGACGGGATGCTGGTGGGGCCTTGGGAATGGAAAGGTGCTGTCAAAGTGGAGGGCACACTGAAGTGGTGGCTCCGTTTTCAAGATGATGCTGAAACATAGCAGCTCAAGCCCAAGGGAGTGGAGCCGACACTATAGGAGCTCCTCCCCCGAGGCTGCGCTGAAGCTGCACAGACTCCAAAGCCGAGGACTGTGGGACTCCCCTGTGACTAGGAGCCACTTCGAGAGATCTGCTGACCATTGCCCTGAGCCCTGGCTTCCTCCTGGTTCCAAGCTAATCCTGACTGGGAAGACAGGGTCACAGATCGGGACATCGTTGCTTCTCTAGCCTGTCATCCTGAGTTTCCATGGCTCTCAAGACTCTCATCTCTCCCCTGCTTAATTCCCGTGTTCCTCCTTACAAGAGCAAATATGTCTTGGTCCTTCTTTACGGAAGAGAAGAATGATGAGCACTTCTGTTCTTCCCTGGGCAGCACCCACACATGTGCTCACCAATGTGAGTGCCTGGGAAGTCTCTCACTGACCCTGTAACCTGCCATTAGAATTCGGCTTGCGGGCCAGTGAATCCCTAGAATCTTTCTGTCTCCACCCTTCCAGCCTTAGGGTTGTAGATGGACAGCACAGTGCCTGGCTTTTACGTGGCTGCTGGGGATCCAAATTCAAGTCCTGGTGCTTGTGAAGCAAACACCGTACCTCCTGAGCAACCTCCTCGGCCTCCATTCAGCCTTCTTGGTGG
>CABHPQ010196847.1:0-5000 GCA_902168405.1 Peromyscus aztecus
ACACACACACACACACACACACACACACACACACACACGCTGCCACCTCATGTCCCCAGTCCACTGCCACCCACCTCTGCATCTTCTCTGCCAAAGCTACTTAAATTATCTCTCCATAGAACCCCTTTGTGCCCAATAAATTTTTATGTGATTCCAAGTGTATAAGTATATAAAATAAGTCCACAAATTAAATATTTATTGATAATCATACAGAAATTCATCTTAAGACAATTATTTAATATGCATGTCATTTTACCATTTATTAAAGACAAAGCAAATGTTTATACTAAAGCAATAGATATGCTTAGTTTGTTTTTACATAAGTGAATTAAAATTTTGTGTATGTATGTGCTCCTGTTGGGGTAAGCTGGCCTGGCTGGCCAGAAAACTCCTGGAATCTTCTTATCTCCACCCCTTCAATGCTAGGGATGCAAATGCTCATAGTCTTGCTTAGCTTTAAAAAGAAAGAAAGAAAGGAAGGAAGCAAAGAAGGAAGGAAGGGAGGGAGGGAGAAAGGAAGGGAGGGAGAAAGGGAGGGAGGGAGGGAGGAGGTAGGGAGGGAGGAAAAGAAAAAGAAAAAACAGTCTTACTGTGTATCTCTAGCTAGCCTGGAACTTCCTATGTAGTCCAGGATGGCCTTGAACTCATAGAGATCTGCTTGTTTCTGCCTTTGAGTGCTGGGATTAAAAGAGCACACCACCACACCAGCCTTTCATGCTCAGCTTTTTATTTTAAAGCTGGGGATTCGAACTTGAGTCCTTGTGCTTGCACAGAAATCAATCTTCCCCAGCCCCTAAAATGTAATCCTGACCAGATACTTGACGCTGTAGGATATAAGACACTGTCAGCATTTTCCAGAGTTGGTCAATATTTTGATTCAGAACCATCAGTGCCAAAAGCCATCAATATACATCACATCAATACACAATACAAAAATGGCAGGTGTGTGTTTAAGACATTTTCAGAAATTGTTGGAAATTCTGCCCTAATCCCAAACCAAAGCACATTCCGTTATTTTTTTTTTTAATGAAACTCAAGTCAGCAGTCTAAACAGCAATTTGCAAGATCAAACATTCCAACCGAGTGCAACCCAAAGATACTGATTTGAAATGTGCATGCTCAAAAATGATAGTAGGAAACACTGTCTTTGTTTCCTACAATTACACCATGACTGTCTGCAGGAGCAGAATTTCATATGTGGGGCTAAAGATACAATTCAATTGGCTCGGTGCCTACCCAGCTTGTAGGATTCCCTGGATCTGATCCACCAGCACCACATAACCTGTGTGTGCTACCTCATGCCTCTAATCCCAGAACTCAGGAGATGGAGGCAAGAGGATCAGAAGTTCAAGCTACATGGCAAGTTCAAAGCCAGCCAAACACCTCAAGGAGCGCTCATTGGAGTCTCCGCGCTCTACAGTTCCCACAGCCGCACTTACCGCTGCACCAGTCTGTTTGCTCGTCCCTCTCAGACTGCACTGCAAGTTCATGGCCACCTGAATCCTTGTTTCCGGACGTGACCACCCTCAGCAGCCAACACAGCAATGCAGCTGCAGAAACTCAATCCTTCTGTTACATAAATAAGTCAAAGCAGATGCACTGTTCACCGAGTCCAGCTGTTGCTTGGTCCTCAACATTTACAAACACTGGACCTGTTCCTCCCAGTGTTGACTTGCAAAAATCTTCATGGGGCAAAGGGACCAAAGTCAGCTCTTTTTGTTTGTTTGTTTGTTTTTTGTTTTTGTTTTTGTTTTTGTTTTTCGAGACAGGGTTTCTCTGTGTAGCTTTGTGCCTTTCCTGGAGCTCACTTGATAGCCCAGGCTGGCCTCGAACTCACAGAGATCCGCCTGCCTCTGCCTCCCGAGTGCTGGGATTAAAGGCATGCGCCACCACCGCCCGGCCAAAGTCAGCTCTTTTGCAAAGAAACTTGTCTTGACAGAGTCAAGAAGGTGCGCTGTGCATTCAAAAGACTACTGAGCTGGGGAGAATCTGGTGCAGTTGATAAAAGTGTTAGCCACACAAACATGAGGACCTTAATTCAGTCCCCCAAAGTCTACGTTAAAAACTGGGCATGTTAGCACATGTATCTCAGTGCAGAGGAGGTGGAGACAAGCAGATCCCTGGAGCTCACTGGCAGTCAGCAGTGCCTACTCAGTGAGCCCTGGGGCAGGGGTGGGGGGCGGGATGTAGATTGCACCTGAAGAACAATACCTAAGTTTAACCTACAGTCTCTACATGTGCATATTAGTTGACTGATTAATTACTTAAACAAATCAGTGGCTGAACCACCTGCTTATGGAAATGAGCAAGCTCTGTAAGAAAGGATACAATCACAAACACAGACACACAAATATAAATAGGTAGATAGATAGATAGGTAGGTAGATAGATAGATAGATAGATAGATAGATAGATAGATAGATAGATAGATAGATAGACAGACATAAATACAAGATGGAAACCCAACATAGCACACCAACGTTAGGGTACCTAAGGAGAAAACAGGAGATGAGGACTCCGGGAACAGCCCACAGTAGGAGTCCAAGGAAATGTCAGTATTCAGAGCAGAATGAAGGACTGGCAATACATTTCCCTTGGGATGACCCACAGGGCACAGGCCCTGCTGCCTGTCTCTCAATCAAGACAGAGGCACCCTCCTCCTTCCAGCCCACACACTCTAGAATACCATGATATATTTTCATTATCTTCCTAAATACATATATTTGTATATGTGTGTGTGTGTGTGTGTATGCTTAATTTACTTTGCATATGACTTAGAAATCTAAAATCTCAGACCTAGAGAAAAACTGTAGAAATTGCCTACCATGGTAGTGCACACCTTTAGTCCCAGCACTTGGGAGGCAGAGGCAGGCTGATCTCTGTTGAATCTGAGGCTGCTTAGGTGAGGTCACACAGCACAAAACAGTGTTCCAGAAACCCAGGCGAATTTCTGTGCAGTAGCCAAAGTGTTCTCTCCCTGGACTCTCTTCTTCCCTCAAACAGCAGTTCCTAACCTTCCTAATGCTGCGGCCCTTTAGTACAGTTCCTCATGTTGTGGTGATCCCCAACCATAACATTATTTTCATTGCTACTTCATAACTGGAATTTTGCTCAGAGGTTAAGAGCACTGGCTGTTCTTCCAGAGGTCCTGAGTTCAATTTCCAGCAACCACAACCATCTACGGTGAGATCTGGTGCCCTCTTCTGGCCTGCAGGCAGAACACTCACTGTATACATACATACATACATACATACATACATACATACATACATACATACATACATAAATAAACAAATAAATAAGAATCATAATGTAAATATCTGTGTTTTCCAATGATCTTAGACGACCCCTGTGAAAGGGTAATTCAATAACCCGCCCCCGCAAGGGATCTCTACCCACAGGTTGAGCACCACTGCCTTAGATCCTACCAAACAAACTTCCCCATGCACGTGTCCTTCCCAGGCTTTCAGGGTACGTTTGCAGAGCCAGACTGAGTTCCTGTTAACAGCAAGAATGACAGCTTGTTCACGAGAGCCCTCGAGATGCTGCTGTGTGCTAGGCAGTGAGCAGAGCATTCTGCCTCTGTTATCTCATTTAGATTCCCAGCAACCCCCATGGTAGGCAAGGTCACTTCCAGTAATAAGTGCAGAAACTCAGGGTCAGAAACCTTAGGGTATTTACCTAAAGACAGCTAGTAAGTAGCCAAGGTAGAATTAGAACTCAGCTTTCTCTCTCACCTCAGAGCTTGTATTCTTCTAAATACATGGGATCATCCAGACTTGCTTGTCTCATTTCATTGAGGGCATCCGAGCTGAGAGGGAGCTCACTGACTGACAGGGAATGAATGGGAGGCCAGAGAGAGGATTGTACTTGACCACCGATTCCCCTGGCTCCACACCAAGAGCTGCCTGGGCACCAAGGGTTTATAGCAGTACAGATGAAGTCACCATGTCAGAAGCTTTTCAGGCTCTGTTGGTTCTGCAGAACAGCAGGAGAGTATTGAAGCCCTAGAAGCAACTGGAGGGCCCAGTCCAAGCCTTCCCTCCCTCCATCCCTTCCCTTCTTTCCTCCCTACTTCTCCCTACTTCTTCCATCAAGAAGCCTGGCTTTGTTCACCAGGCTAACAGACCTAAGATCAGGGAAGGACAGACAGACCACAGTGATCTCTACTCATCCCGCTAAGGTTAGCCCTCACCAACCTTCCCAGAGCTGTCTCAAAAGGCTGGGGGAAAAAGGAGAGTGGGGAAGAGGACACCTTCTACAGCAACTCTCTATCTACAAGAGAAACATCTAAACCAGTGGTTCTCAACCTGTGGGTTGTGACCCCCTTGGAGTCACATATCTGATATCCTGCATATCAGATATTTACATTACGATTCATAACAGTAGCAAAATTATAGCTATGAAGTAGCAACAAAATAATTTTATGGTTGAGGGCCACCACAACATGAGGAACTGTATTAAAGGGTCGCAGCATTAGGAAGGTTGAGATCCACTGATCTAGATCTAGAAGCCAGCAGGAAGCAACTAGCTTTCCCATACACATGTGCATATGAGGTTGCATGTGTGTAGTGCAACACCTGTGTTTATGTGCAGTATTTGTGTGCATGTGGGATTATGGGGCCATGTAGATTAACACACAGGCATGTGTGCATGCGTGTACCATTTTGAAATAGATATGTAACATCAAAGAGACGTGCCCATGAGGAATATGGCTGTGAGCGTGTGTACACTGGGCCCATATGTATACATGAAGAGATGTGTACATGTGGTTGTACAATGTATTTTGATCTCAGTTAGCTTTGTCCAGTTAGCAGCACCCTCCATGGGTTTCTGTTTCAAGTTCCTGCCTTGAGTCCTTGCTCTGATTTCCCTCAGTGTGGACTGTGACCTGGCAGTCTAAGCTGAAATAAACCCTTCCCTCCCCTAAGCTGATTATGATCAGGGTTATCACAGCACAGAAATGAAGCCACCATGAAACACCTCTCAAGTGCAGCTCCC
>CABHPQ010196847.1:10000-13060 GCA_902168405.1 Peromyscus aztecus
CACCGAGTCTGTTCATATGCATCTCAGTTATTAGTCTGACTCTCCGAGAGTAGCCTTCTTTTCTACTCTGAACGTGTCATCCCATTCCCTTCCAAGCTGCAAAAAAAAAAATCTACGTTTAGTCTAAGGGGATTTCCTCCTATGATACTTGATGCTTCTCTTTTACTGTTTATGGAAATCTTTATCCGATTTTTTTGAGACAGAGTCTTACCAGGTAGGAAATAGAGCTGTAAGATATGTAGGCCCGCCAGGCAGTGGTGGCTCACGCCTTTAATCCCAGCACTCAGGAGGCAGAGCCAGGCGGATCTATGTTCGAGGTCAGCCTGGACTACCAAGTGAGTTCCAGGAAAGGCGCAGAGCCACACAGAGAAACCCTGTCTCGAAAAACCAAAAAAAGATATGTAGACCAGGTTGGCCTCACATTCCCAGAAATCCACCTACCTCTGCCTCCCAAGTGCTAAGATTAAAAGCATACACCACCACATCTGGCTCTGTCTGACTTGTTGACAGTCTTTGCTGTAATATAGCCCAGAAAGGACCTTGGGGGATTGTGTCCATTTGGAGACTTCTATTTCATTCGTTTGTTTGTTTGTTTGTTTGTTTGTTTGTTTGTTTGTTTGTTTGTTTGTTTGTTTGTGAGAGTCAGAGCACCACAGCATTCCTGTGGTGGTCAGAGGACAACTTGCAAAGAAGTCATTCTTTTCCTTCCACTGTGTGGGTCCTGGAATCAAACTCAGGGTGTCAGGCCGAGCTGCAAGCACCTTTCCTCACGGAACCACCTCATATTTGGAGACTTCAAAAACTTTTCCTTTCACATTATCATCTGTGCACCGGTATTTTGCTTGCATGTATATCTGTGCGCCATGTGAGTGCCTGATTCTCATAGAGGTTAGAAGAAATGTCAGATCTCCTGTGACTGGAATTACTAAGCTGCTGTGTTGGTGGTGGGAATCAACTCTAGCCCTCCAGAAGAGCAGCCAGTGCTCTCACCCTCCAGGCCATCTCCCCACTCCCAAAAATACACATATTTTATTATTTTAATTACATGCATGTGTGCCTGTCTTTGTGCGGGTCTGTGCACATGAGTGCAAGTACTGCACCTGACGTGAGTGCTGGGAACCAAACTCTGGTCCTCTGGGAGAGCAGTGTGCACTCTCAACTGCATAGCTATATCCCCAGCCTCTTATTTAGCGACTTTGGAGTTTCATGGATCTGGTGAACATCAGCTGGTGTTACGTTAAACAACCTTCCTGTGGCTTTTCCTCCTCCCAGAATGCCCACATTGCAGATTTCTGCGCACTGACTTGGTCCCATAAGTCCTGTCATTCCTTTGTCCTCTTTCTTAGTTCCGGTACATGGGGTCTGCTGTTGGTTCAGTCACATCTTCATCTTATTGATGGAATCTTTCAAAGCACAGACAGGGTCGAGTTCTTTCTTCAGGACCACTTCCTCTTTGCTGGCTTTCTCATACCATCTCCCAGACACTAAACTATTCTCCTGAGTTGGTCACATTACCTATCTATGCTCTTTTTCACGCCGCTGCATTTCCCCGAGGTCGTTATTTTGTATCCCTTTCCCAGGCATTTCATTGATTTCCTTTTCTTTTGTGGCAGTAACTAGAGCATCGTCATGTTTGGTGGCAGTCACTAGCTTCTCATGGCATTCCTTTAGATCTGCCGTGTTTCCTTGCTCAGCCTGTTTCTTCAGTTTTTGCATCGATATCTGAACATCGTATGGGACAGCCGTATCTTCCAGCTCTATGGAGAAGCTTGTGCAGAGACTTTGTCCTACAAAGAGTACTGGGTTTGGTTTGTCTAGGGTGCTTAGGCTTTGCTTCTGGGTCACCTCCCTAATGTGATTCCCTCAAGAGTAACTCAGCTGGGGCTGGAGCTCAGTTGATGAAGTGTCTGAAGCTCTGGCTTCCATTTCTAGCACCACATGAACCAGGTATGGTGATACCTATCTGCAATCCCAGTGCTAAGGGGTGGAGGCAGAAAATCAGAAGTAGTTATCCACAGCTACCCAACCAGTTGGAGTCAAGCCTGAGCTACATTATTTTGTCTCAGAACAACACCAACTGAGATTAGTAAGTTCTTCAAGGGCCTGGGCTCCAGATGATAGGGGGCACTGTTGTGCAGCTCTGGTGGGGGTGGGGGCTGCTAGCTGAGCATGACCTCAGACCTTGGATGCTTAGGTTCCACAGTCTTGGGCTTGTGTTAGTACTGAACTGGACTACCTGTCCACTGGAAAGCACAGCACCATACAGGGCTGGGTTCCAGGGTCACAATTATCATCTTGGACGTGGCCAGCATCATGTGTGTGAGCATGACGGGATGCTGGTGGGGCCTTGGGAATGGAAAGGTGCTGTCAAAGTGGAGGGCACACTGAAGTGGTGGCTCCGTTTTCAAGATGATGCTGAAACATAGCAGCTCAAGCCCAAGGGAGTGGAGCCGACACTATAGGAGCTCCTCCCCCGAGGCTGCGCTGAAGCTGCACAGACTCCAAAGCCGAGGACTGTGGGACTCCCCTGTGACTAGGAGCCACTTCGAGAGATCTGCTGACCATTGCCCTGAGCCCTGGCTTCCTCCTGGTTCCAAGCTAATCCTGACTGGGAAGACAGGGTCACAGATCGGGACATCGTTGCTTCTCTAGCCTGTCATCCTGAGTTTCCATGGCTCTCAAGACTCTCATCTCTCCCCTGCTTAATTCCCGTGTTCCTCCTTACAAGAGCAAATATGTCTTGGTCCTTCTTTACGGAAGAGAAGAATGATGAGCACTTCTGTTCTTCCCTGGGCAGCACCCACACATGTGCTCACCAATGTGAGTGCCTGGGAAGTCTCTCACTGACCCTGTAACCTGCCATTAGAATTCAGCTTGCAGGCCAGTGAATCCCTAGAATCTTTCTGTCTCCACCCTTCCAGCCTTAGGATTGTAGATGGACAGCACAGTGCCTGGCTTTTACGTGGATGCTGGGGATCCAAATTCAAGTCCTGGTGCTTGTGAAGCAAACACAGTACCTCCTGAGCAACCTCCTCGGCCTCCATTCAGCCTTCTTGGTGG
>CABHPQ010196848.1:0-18136 GCA_902168405.1 Peromyscus aztecus
TGGTTGGTTGGCTGGTTGGTTGGTTGGTTGGCTGGTTGGTTGGTTGGAGACAGGGTCTCACTCTGTCACCCAGATGGGCCTCAAACCCACTATGAAGCCCCAAGTTCATAGCAATCTTCCTGCCTCAGTCTCCCAAGTCCTGGAATTACAGCCATGAGCCTAGGGATTTGAGAACTTCAGACTGATTGAACCCCTAATGAAATATGACTACACAGGTAACTAAAGCTTTACCCAGGATCTCAATGTATATTTTTTAACAAGTGTCTCTGGGGCCCTTCCCATGCACCTGGCTCTCTGTTTCATGAAAGCCATGTCCACTAACCTATGAGGTTATGCTCTGACTCCCGTCTGCACAAGACCCAATTTTTCCTATTCTGCGGAGAAGGAAGGTTGTAAAGCTGAGGGTTGGTCTCCAACCACCAGAGAATGGGGACTCCCCTGACCCAAGCCTTGGCACATGCACGGAAAGTGCGAGGAGGTGAGAATAAGGAAAGTGTGAACATTGTTTAGCAAGTACTCAATGGAAGGGCACAAGCTGGGCTGATCAAGTCATGTGCATCAGCCTCACTATAACATGAAACGGACTTTTCTACAAAATAAGATGCAGTATGTTCAGATGCGAGTTGGTCACAATCAGTGTTCAGTTCATGATGTTTCCTGCCACTGAGGGAAACTTTCTGACAATAAGATGGACTGTGAGAGAGACAGGCACACTCCCTTTGGGGGAATACACTTAACAATGTATGAGAAATTGTGGCCTGAGGAGACTGGGCTGGAGGACCCAAGATGCTCCAAGATGCCAGGACCAAGGTGAGGTGAGCAAGGGAGACGCTTTCTTTCTGAGGTCCCTGCCAGTCAAAACCTGGAACTTCCACAGCCCTGAGAGGAAGAGCCTCCTTAAATTTTGCTAGCCCTCTCATTGAACTCATTCTGTGGCTGGTCCTGCTCTGTGGGGACACTGAAAGAAAGAGAGTTGGTGCCCAGAAGGCTGGGGAACGCTGTTGAGAGCACCAGGCTAGAATTGACAACACAGAGCGCACAACCAGAACCGGAAGAATTCCGAAGTTCTTTGCAGCTCCCTGAGCATAGACTTTTATCTCGATAGCAGAAGAGAATCACATTGAAATACATGTGCCTCTTTCCTACGTGCAGCCATGGAAATCAAGATGAGGCAAGGGCATCTTGTTCCCTAAGACCCTGGGGAGAGGAACTTAACACACATGACTGTGGCATTCTGCTCCCTGGAACTGCTTAGCAGATCATGAAGTGAGGGTAATAAAATGTCAGGCTCTCCCCCACCAGCTTAAGCCCCTTACTGCAATCAAATAAAATCAGAACTGCACAGCTGGCCAGGGGAAGCCAGATGTTGACCTGATGATGCAACTCAGGAGAAGCTGGGGGCGACCGGCCATGTCCTTGCTTATGACAACCTCCAAACTTGCTAGGGCCAAAACCCGGGACAGAAATCAGTTCAGTTCATCAAGCCAAGAACACCAGCCTGACTCAGGCACCTCTCCCCCAGAGCCCAGAAGACAGCACCTCCCTACCATCTGCCATACCCTTCATTCAAAAGCACCGCTTGGACAGTGGCAGATGTCTGTTGGGTCTTTCTAATAGTGCATGGAGGTTTAAATGACTGAAAACTCAGACAATGTCTCTGATCAACCAAATACTGCCTTCCTCTTCCAGTCGACCACAGGGATCTGATGGTGCCATCTAAGCCAGATGGCAACTTCCTCTCCTAAAAGCTACAGTATCTCACCAACTCTGTCCCCTTGAACAATCAACAGCCAGAGGGCAAGCTGAAGAGATGGCTCAGTGGGGAAAGTGTTCGCATTGCAAGTCTGAGGACCCGAGTTCAATCCTCAGAAGCCACATGAAAAAGTTGAGAGGGGAGATATACAACTATGATCCCAGGGTAAGCAGAGACAGGAGGATCCCTGCGGCTCACTGGCCAGTCACCACAGCCTCATCAGTGGGCTTTAAGTTCACTAGTGAGAGACTATCTCAAAAGAACAAGTGCAGAGCAATTGAGAATGACATATGCACGTGGATATGTGCACATGCACCTGCGCGCACACGCATGCATGCACGCATGCATGAAGGAAAACAGAAGGCAAAGACTGCTCCATTGGGTGACAAAGGGTCCTTGCTTTGTGCCAGGAACTGAAGGGGACATCCATATGGGAAATTATTTTGGTTGGCAGTGACAGTTTTATTTGCACATGCCACAAGCACACACCAGATGCATACAGTGGGTATGTATTAATAAACCAGAAGGTAGAACAGGCTGGCTTCTAACTCAGAGATCCATCTGCCTCTGCCTCCCAAGTGCTGGCCCTGAAGATAGGCACCACCGTGCCTGGCTTATGTGCCCTGATTTTCATGGGTTCTAGGAATTCAAACTCAGGTCCTCATCCTTGTGTAGCAAGCACTTTAGCCACTGAGCTGTATCCCCAGCCCCCACTTGCCTAAACTTTAGACCCACCATAAGGACATAGACCATGGATCCCATCCTTGCAACTCCAACCTGTGCTGTGTTCCACCTTCATCTCTTACCCTCTTGCCACTGTTTCTCTGTCTCTGTCTCTGTCTCTCTCTCTCTGTCTGTCTCTCTCTCTCTTTCTCTCTCTCTCTCTCTCTCTCTCTCTCTCTCTCTCTCTCTCTCTCTCTAACACACACACACACACACACACACACACACACACACACATTTCTCTCCACTTCCCAAGTTCTCTCTTCCCTCCAGACTTTAGATGAGCTGATCCGCCCACACTTTTCCTCCCCTGTGTCTTCAAGGCAGCCCCACACCAGCCTAGGAGTCTGAGTGCCAATGTCATTCCAGCCACAAGCCCTCTTGCCCGTCCCCACTCCCACAACTTCATTGAGTGTCCAACCTCTGCCTTAGTGGTTCTCAACTGTGAGCTGCGACGCCTCTGGAGGTCCAACTACCCTTTCACAAGGATCACCTGAGACCATCAGAAAACACGGATATTTACATTACAGTTCATAACAGTAGCAAAATTACAGTGATGAGGTAGCAATGAAAGTAATGTTATGGTTAGGGGTCACCACAACATGAGGAACTGTATTAAAGGGCTGCAGCATTAGGAAGGTTGAGAACCACTGCTTTATGTTAGTCAGTCCTTTGATAGCAGCCATTAATCACCCTCAAAGGCTTCCATCCTTGGGGTCTCCTCTTCTTTGCACCCTTCCTGCTTCCCTTTCCTCCTCCAGTTCCCAGAATCCCCCTCTCAGACACCTGGGCCTCTTCATTTCTCTCCCGTACTGCCTCTGATCCGTATCACTTTGCCTGCCCCTACCTCTAGGCCTCCTCTGCCTATAGTGAGCTAGGGGAATGGAATGCGTGGAGCCCTGTGAGGATCACCCTCTGCTAACCCTAAGCAGTTCTTAGTGGCATGGTACTACATATGATGCACTGGAAGTTTCCATGTCCTAACCAACCCTGGCTTATCTAAAATGCAGATCCATACCCCTTATTCCTTGTACCTGGAGAATAAGACTCTGGACATCAGTCTGGCCTTTCTTCCCAAAAAATCCTTGAGAAATGAGTTGGCTCACTGAGCAGACATCTTGACACTAAATGAGAAAGAACCAGGACAAATGTGTGTGCATCCCCCAAAGGAGTCAGAACCAGCTCCCGCCCCAAGACCAGTTGCATAATACTGCAAACTCATAAGATGGTGCTTTGGGGCTTCAGGCTCTCCTCAAATTATACTAAACCACTCATTTCAGATCGTAGGGACCTGAAAATCAGAAGTGACTCAGCCAAGGCCCCACAGTCCCCGAATTCTTCCACTGCCCTGCCTCACAGCTTGAACACTGTGCTCAAGCCTTTCCATGCTGCCCAGCTTTCTCTCTGTTGCTGTGATAAACAACTATGACCAGAATTAACCTGAGGGAAGAAATGACTTATTTGACTTACAGAATGACAGTCCACCAGCAAGGGAAGCCAGGGCGGGAACTCAGGGCAGGACCTGGAGGCAAGAACTGAAGCAGAGGCCATAGAGGAACACTGCTGGCTGGCTTCCCCTGACTTTCTCAGCCTGCTTTCTTATGCAACCCAGGGTCACCTGCCCAGGGGTGGCACTACCCACGACAGGCTGGGCCCTCCCACATTAATCACGAAAATGCCCCCACAGACATGCCCTGGGCCATTCTAATGAGGAAATTCCTGTTAAGAGTCCCTTTCCTCAGGTGACACTAGTTTGTGTCAAGTGACAAAAACCAATCAAAAACAGATGCACATGGTATCTGCCATTCGGAGTCACAACTAAGATGTCTTAAGGCCCCTGGTGGGACACATGCCCTGAGCAGAAGATGTCAGATTCCCCATGTTCTGTCCAAAGATGCATCTACTGCAAAAATCTTCCATGGGACAGGGGAGCCTTCACCTTCCGTCAATTAGGACTCATCAGATCTGTCTGGGGGCTGGAGAGATGGGTCAGAGTTAAGAAGCATTTGCTGCTCTCAAAGAGGACCCTAGTCCAGTTTCAAACACCCCTGTCAGGCAGCTCACTTATAACTCTAGCTCTAAGGGATCCAATGCCCTCTTCTGGATTCCATGGACACCTGCTCTCACATGTGTGTGTATGCGTGTGGTGCACGCGCGCGCGCGCGCGCGCGCACACACACACACACACACACACACACACACACACAAAATCTAAAATAAAGTAAATCTTTCTTTAAAAAATGAACTAATTCGCCTTGCTTCCTAGTACTTATATATGGCCAGGTGCCTCATTGTCAGACTTGTCCCGATTCTGTAGAGTCCCCAGAGACAGTGACTCCAAATGCAGTGTGTTTACTGTCCACAGATGCCCAGAGCACAGATCCACTGAAGATGGGAGAGAGGCTTAAAATAATCCTGTTCAAATTGCACTGTCCAAACAGAGGCAGAAATGGATGAGGATTATCAGGTACAGGGAAATGACCACTTTGGCATCAATGATGGAGCCTTCGTTTCTGGGGAAATATTAGGAAATCTTGGAGATTTGGAGGTTGTTGTTGAACACACACAATAATGTTGAATTTAGGTTTGCTGGTTTGTTTGCTTGTGTCTTTTTTGTTTGGGGGGGAGGGAGTTTTTAAGATTTATTTTACATGTATGTGTGTCCACGGAGGACAGTAGAAGGTGTTGGATCCCTAGGAGCTGGAGTCACAGGCAGTTGTGAGCCACCTGATGTGGGTGCTGATGTGGGCCCTCTGATAGAGCAGTGAAGTACCTTAACTGCTGAGCCAGCTCTAGCCCCATTCTTTTTTCCTTTCCCCTCGCCCCAGATAGGATCTCACTCTGTATCCCAAGCTGGACTCAAACTTGTAACAATCCCCCTGCCTCAGCCTCTCAAGTCCTGAGATTGTAGGGGTGTAGCATCATAACCAGCTTGAATCATTATTGAATCAGTTTTCTCTCAGCTGCTCCCATCGTCTCAGAGGCAGTCACCACTAAGTCTGAGTGGATCTATAACGCTTCCTACACAGCTCTCCCCTGTCAGTGAGGGCAACCTCAGGCTGTAAACAATGGCAAGCAGCAGAGGCACCGGTACCCAAAGCGCTCCCCTTTACGTGTGGCTCCCCTTTATGACATGTGGCTGTCATTGTCCTGGCCAATACGGTCCCTATCCTGGTGAGGTTTCATGGTCAGCTTGACACAAGCTAGAATCACTCAATAAGAGAGAATCTCAACTGAGGCATTGCCTCCCTCAGACTGGCCTGTCCGTAAGCCTGTGGGGCATTTTCTTGATTAATGATTGATAGGGGAGGGTCCAGCCCACCATGGGCAGTGCCATCCCCAGGCAGGTGGTCCTGGAGTGTATAAGAAAATAAACTGAGCAAACCATGGGGAGCAAGCCACTAAGCAGTATTCCTCCATGGCTCTCTCGCAGTTCTTGCCTCTCCCTCCTGGGGTGACACAGGCAGCGGGTATGGAGGCCATTACTACATTACATATTACAATGCATAGGAAAACAAACATGTATAACACATGCATCAACAGTTGTCAGCGTTCACCCGTCCCTGTACACACTGCGCCCCACGTGACTACAAATGACCCTAACCTGTCACGGATACAGACAGGTACCCTCATGTTTGCACACACCAAGCTCTGTAATATTATCTGCTCCACATCCACACTCTAGTCTCTGTGCACAGCTGTTGCACACCCTCCTTTGGGATACATGGCACCCCCATCAGTACATGCAGAAGTCTATCCCATCACAGGACCCCAGCGGCACCACTAGCCACATACAAGCAATGACAATGTCCTTCATCAGTCCAGGACAGCTCTTTGAGACTTGAATAGAGCATTCTCAGAGCCTGAGCAAGGATGTCCAGGAAATCCCAGCATGCCTTGCAAATCTCCTAAGAAACACCAGACTGTGTCTGTGTTTTTATTACTGTGTATAATAGTCTAATCATTTTTAAATTGTTAACCCATGTACCAATATTTACAAACACTTCCTATTAGTGGGTATATTTGATTAATTAATGAGTATCTCGATCATCATTCAGTCACCATGCAATTGCTGAGCACCAATTAAGTTTGAGACATCAGGGTAGACACCTGGGGGATTAGAGAACAAATAGGGAATAAATAAAAGAAAATTATGTGATCCCTGCCCTTGGATATAAACAGATACAGTTTCAAAAACAAACAGTTGGGACTAGCAGGTGGCTCACTGGGTAAAGGCTCTTGCCATCAAGTGTGATAGCCTGAGTTCGATCCCGGACCCACAAGATGGACAGAAAAAAATTATTTCTTCAAGTTGTCCTCTGATCACAATGCATATGCACATACACACACACACTAGATAGATAGATAGATAGATAGATAGATAGATAGATAGATAGATAGATAGATAGATGTAGATAAATGTAATTTTAACTTCTGAAGTCAGTGTAACTGCGCATGTCTGGGATCCCGTCATACAGGAAGCTGAGGCAGGAAACACAACCCTGCAAATAAATGTATCACAGCTGACTCATAGCTTAACAGGACATGATGAGTGAGGAAGAGAAGAAAATGGGGACACAGGAGACCCCGACTGGGAGTCCTAGGAAACAGAGATGGTGGTAGAGTCAGGAAGAAAGCAGTGGCCTGGAGTGTGGAGGGTAAACTTGGACGGCAGCAGGACATGAAGGGAAAGGGACGTGCCCTGCCACGGTGAGGCGCAGAATTGAGCAGCAGCCATTACAGCAGATCACTAGACAATTAGCAGGGACGCCAACAGAGCGTGGCGTTGGGCGAGGGTGAGGCATGAGGCGGTCAGTGGTGGAATGCCTGCCCACTGTGTGCAGGACCCTGGGGTCAGTCCCCAGCAATGAAGACAAAGGTTCAGAAAGAAGGGTGAGCAAAGAATGAGTCCAGTTCAGGATGGACACTTGGGGACACACGGCTAATGCACACACCACACACACACACACACACACACACACACACACACACACGCACACGCACACGCACACGCACACGCACAAGCACGGACCTCACCCTGCTTCTGTGTTTCCTCCATCTTTGAAGACCCACAAGTCTCTGCCAGGGCAGCATATGGACCTCTCCATGTGAGCATAGCTGTAGACTTCATGTCTTTTAGGGACCCAAAGCAACCCAAGTGATTGCTCTTCAACCCTCATGGCTCCAACTATGACTCACATTGAGATCTGGGCACCTTTGGGACTTTGCTTAGACATTACTAACCTACCTTGGTAGGGAAAAGAGGCCTGACAGAAACACCTTGGAACATCACCAGACACTTGGTTTCACCAGACACTTGGTTTGCAACCTCCCAACTCCTGGTACCAAGGATTAACTGATCAACTCTGGAACCCGTGGTGCACCTTCCACCACCCTGCCTCAACTTTGCCCACCCCACCCCCAACTTTTTGTTAGCAGTGATGTGAGTTACTGAAGATATTTTGGTCAGCACAGGGTTAAGAAAAAGAGAAGTGCTCAGAAAGAAAGACACCTGAGCGTGGAGGTGGGGCTTCTCAAGGAAGTCACTTTTTTTTCTTTTTTGGGGGGTGTGGGGGCAGGGTAGTTTTTGCTATGTAGCACAAGATGGCTTCAAACTCACAGCAATCCTCTTGCCTAAGCCTCTAGAGTGCTGAGGTTACAGGCATGCACCACCTCCAGTTTCTAATGGTGGATTTCTAAAATGCTTATTTTGTAATGTAAGCATTCACGTGCGTAAGTGTATAAGCCTGCAAAAGGTCAGGGGGTTGAATTTGTATTTCCAAATGCATTTGACTGAAGCAACTTTCTATCTGTTTACTTATTTTTATGATAGCTGATTCTGAAGAGAACTTGAAAGGAAATGGTCATCTCTGAGATCCTTCAATAGCCCACGCAGCTGTGAGAGGGCAGGTACCCAAGGCAGAGCTGAGTCAGCCAGACTGACCCCTCACTCTTCTCCTCAAGGGAGACCCAGATCCAACCCCTCAACCTCCTCTCCCAAGGAGACCCAGCAGCCTCTGTGATGACTCATGATCTCAGATGCTGGGAGGAGTCGGAGACCTCTGAACCTGTCAGATGCTGGCTTCCACTGGGACTGGATAAACAGTGTGGCCTGTGCCTTCCTCCTTTAAGACCTAGCTCAAGCTCAGAGCATTCCAAGGGTTTTACATGGCTGGACAAGGCTAGGGTCTGATCAGAGCTGGAGAAGAGCCACCGTCAACCTTGTGCTTCTTCTCTCCCTCTTCCTAGCCTTGCGGCTTCCAAGGAAGCTGACGCTGCCCGCTCTGCACCCAAGCCTATGTCGCCCTCGGACTTCCTGGATAAGCTCATGGGGAGGACTTCTGGGTATGACGCCAGGATCAGGCCCAACTTTAAAGGTAGGAAAACATTTCTTTCATATTCACAGGAAATGCTCTCCCATGATATACACATGCTATGACCCACACAAACACACTTTCTTCCCCACCCAAGGCAGACATTGCTAATCGATGCAATCTCTTTTCCCAACAAGTCCAGACAGAGCCTCAGAGAATTAGACTCGATGGTACCTCTGGTTTCTGGGAGTCAGTAAGTGAGTTAGGTCTATTTCACTATGTCTAGTGTCATAGACGGTCAAACAAGGAATGTGGGTCAAGTGTTGGCTGAAGCACGAGCTTCCTCTGTGAGCTGGGACAAGCTCCTCCCTTTGTCTGGGTCTCAATTTTCACATTTCTGCAATGCAGGCTTGGCTGCGTGTACAGTCACGAGGCATGATTCTTGGGGTTTTAGGTTTCTGCCAGGAGTCTTGAGACACAGATGAGGAGCTGGTCTACCTTGGCCTTGACCCAAGGAGCATCACTTCTGTTTGTTCTAGAAGGGGCCCTCCTACTCAAACCCACCTGCAGGAGGCTCCCACGGACTAACAAACAATTCCGCAAATTCCTCGTGTAAATGAGACTCATCATTTCAAATGCCCACTGAAGTTGGGGGAGTCCTGATTTCTCTTCTCCTTGCTGTGACAAAAAGCCACCTGGTGAAGGAGGGGTTGTTTGGGCTCACAGTCTGAGGACACAGTCCATCTGGTGGTGAAGACCCAGTCTCGGGGCTGAATCCGGAAGCAGAGATCTCTGGGGTTCATCCGCCTTGCTCTTCTCTTTGTTCAGTCCAGGATGGAAGCCCATGACGTGGGGCTGCCCACATTCAGGATGAGTCTTCCCAGACAAAGGTCAGACACCACCAGGTAGAGACAGTGGATAAAAAGAGCCACGGGCTCCTGTGAATGAAGATGGCTCCCCTTACCCCGAGCCTGTAGGTCCCCTATGGGAATGTGGGCCCCATGTGGCCAGAAGAGCCAATAGTCCAAGAAGACCCCAAACTGAGTTCTCCAAGAAATTTCTAATTCCTGGATCATGCAAATTCAAACAAAACATGTTCAGGGTCCATCACTGCCAAATTACACATGCTGGTCCAGGCAGTTGGACAAAGTTCTCTGCATTCATGGTCCCGTTGGGACCTTAGTGCCAATAACAAGAGGAGATCAGGGCTCTGTGCTCTCTGATGCCTTTGAATGATGTCTTCAGTGACTTGAATCTTAATAGACACGGCTTCAAGAACCACCTGGGACTCTGTGCACCCCAATCTCCCACACAGCACCCTGTAAAAATCGTATTCCAAGAACCAACAGCCATGAGATCAATTCTTGTTTCTGGGTGTTTCTCCTTGTCACACCTGTGGCTCAAGTCCAAGAGCAAAGATGTATTTGACAGCTGGGACCAGTTTTCTAATGTCTGCCTATATTGCCTCCACACACCCCTCATCCCATTCCCCACACTCCCTTCTCTGACTGCTCTGTCCACAAGTCTCTGCAGACAGAAAACAATCTGGGAGAAGCTTGGGGGGGGGGGGGGGTGTGGGCAATCTACCCCCCAGCCTTATTTCCCTAACGGCTCCTTCACTGGTCCCCAACCACCCTTCCATTATCATTAGCACAGTCTTGTTTCTTGGGGTTTCAATTGCTGTGATAAACACTATAACCAAAAAGCGCTTGGCAGGGAAAAGGGAATGTGGTTCAGCTTCCACTTCCACATCACAGTCCATCACTGAGGGAAGCTGAGCAGGAACTCCAGGAAGGAACCTAGAGGCAGAAACTGATACAGAGGTCATGGAGGAGTGCTGCTTACTGGCTCGCTCAGTTTGCTTTCTTACATACCCTAGGACTGCCTTCCAAAGGGTGGCATCATCCACAGTGGGCTGGGCCCATCTACTTCAATGACTGATCAGGAAAATACACTCCAGGCCAATCTGGTAGGGGCATTTTCTCAACTGAGGTTACCAAATGCCTCTAGCTTGTGTCAAGTTGACATAAAACTAGCCAATACATCTTGGTTCTCCTAGGGACAGGACACTTGGTAGTACAGTTGGCTGGAGTACTTCGCCAAGTTGAAATCTCAAGCGCCTGGAGAGGTGACAGGCAGATACGCTACAAGAAGGGTGGAACATGATGAAGATAAGAAAAATATAGAAAACTGGGGGGCTAGAGAGACGGTTCAGTGAGTTAAAAGTCCCTGCAGTTCAGATCTCCGACACCGATGTAAGAGTCAGGCATGGCCACACCGGGCTGCAACACTAACACGGGACAAGCAGACATAGGCAGATGTCCGGCCAGCCAGCACCCAGTTGATGAGATCTAGGTTCCGTGAGAGACCCTGTCTCAAAAGATAAGGTTGCAAGCAATAGTCAGAGACACCCAACCTCTACCTCCCCCTTCTCTCTTCTCTTTCTCCAAATAAATAAATAAGTAAAATATAGAAAACCCAAGTCCCTTGCAAGGTCCACTCCTCCTCAGTTCCTGCCCAGGGCACCCAGAAAGGAGTGAAAACTGTGTGGTTAGTCAGGTCCTCCAAGACAAGACTTAAGTCTGAGATTCTATGTCAAAATCGCTGAAACCGACACTCAGTAACATCTCTTGAATATACCATTGGCTAAGCCAAACACATTCTGGCAGAGGGACCGGACCTTAGCCACCAGGGTGCACCAATTGCCCCTAGGTAGCCTTTTTTTTTTTTTTTTTTTTTTAGGAATTCCATCCACAACGCCCCCTGGTGGACTCTTTCAGAACTTCACCATATCACAGTCTTGTTTCTCCAGGACTCATTTTTGTCAAATGGTAGGGTCACCTAAACAGAGGCCTATTTTCCTCCTTCATTGAGGCCAAGATCCAGGTTTTTCTTTGTATTTATCCTCATACTATACAGATGGTCCAAAGAGTTCCTCCAAGGTTCAAGGGCTATTCTTTGTGCATGCCACCATACTTCACACACAGAAGGCCCTCAATAAGCTTGTATAGCCCAAGCTGAACTCAAAGTCAAGATCCTCCTGCCTCAGTCTCCTGAGTACTGAGATTACAGCATGCACCTCTGTGCCTCTCTGAAAATCTTACTTAGAACACTTGAGTCCCAAATCTACAGGACTACATAATCTCTTAGACGTCTTCCTACTCCCCACCGGGCTCCCCTTCAGCCTATGCCTGGCTAGAAGCAAGGTTGTCTCATGGGCACCTCCCAGGAGCTAGGAGTAGGGCTTTGCTCCTCTCCCTTAAGATTAAAGCAGAAAGCGAAGCCTACTGTACCTGGTCTCCTTTCCTTATCCCACTTCAGACTCAAAGATTTAAGACTTCCCAAAGCCCAGGAAAACCTCAGTATTCCTAAAATGGCCATGCAGTTCAGATGCTAACAGCCCCCTACACACCACACACACACACACACACACACACACACACAGTTTGAAACCACAGCAGTTAGTCCCTCAGCAGCTTGCCTGTACAACACGAGCAACCTGCTTCTGGCCAGCTTGAAGTCTGAGGTGGCCAAGAACTACAGACGCTTGGTCTGCAGAGCCCAAAGTCAGTTCACACTCTAGTACAGAAGGAAATAGCACTAAGACCACTTACCCAACCTATGTTCCTCCTGAGAGATCCCTTCCTGGGCTTGAGCCCCTGTCTGAGTATCCAAAGAGGGATGCAAGGAGAAGGACCAGGCCCTCCCAGCTCTGAGGCTTTGCCTCGGCTAAGGCTCTGTATTCTGCAGTGGCTTCCAGGATCAGGGGCATAGCCCAATGCAAACACATACACAAAAGCAAAATTAAACTTTAATATTTAATGAAATATATACATTATCCTGCTGCCAACGGCAACCGGATTGTAATTTTCTCAAGATAATTTAATTTCAGATTTATACCCATGAACCGCACCTCCCCATGGGGTCTTTTTGGCTAGTGCCCTCTCACACTCATACATCAGCATCTCATTTATATGGAAGTCACAGTGCCGGATGCACGCAGCCCTGTGCGCATCACCTCAAGGCATGAGCAGTAACTCTTTGGGGCATCTAAATGATATGAGGCTAAATAAAAAGAAAAACGTGGATCTGGGGCTAAATGAATGAGGGAAATAAGCATCAGTTTATGTGACCCGAACAAAGCAGTAATTCCCGCCCAGCATAGACAAACAATACTTTTAATATGCGGAGTTTTCCAGTGATGAAGGCATTGGGTTCTGAAGGGGGATGTGATCCTTCCCAGCAACCCCTAAACCCAGCTATGCATTCAAATCACCCAGGTGGCTTGTTATACAATAGGCCTTGTGCGAAGAGTCGCTGCTGAGGGCTGAGCCAAGGGCCCTGCAATTTTTGTTCTGTTTTGGTTTGGTTTTTGCTTTATGGTTTTGGGGTGTTTTTTTTTAAGATAGCAATCTCGCTCTGGAGCCCATGCTGACCTCAAACTTCTGGCCTCCCTATATCTGCCTCTTGGGCATCAAGATTACAGGCACAGGTCACCACAGCTCATGGGCTCTGCAACTGACATTTTTCAGGTTTTAGCCTCAGCCACACACAAGTCTGGAAAGCAGTTGGTGAAGTGATGGAAAGGACCCCAGCCCCACTAGCCCGCAATCTAGACTATAGGCTAGCTTCCCTGAGAGGATGCTGTTAGAGCTAAGACAGGCCACCTAGCTTCCCTCGCCAGTTTCTGCCTCACTCAGGCTGTCCCCTGATCCTTTCCACCTTTCCCTATCTTTAGCTGTCCCTAACCTTCTCTGGAAGCCCCGTCCCTTTTTTTTTCTTCTCATGTCTTGGTTCATCTGAAAAGAAAATGCAGATGTCCCAGGAGGCCAGAGGCAGACCGACTTTCAAGAAGTGGGGGGCGGGGGCAAGGGGTAGGGGGGTAGAGCAGCTCAGTGGTAGAGTTCTTGCCTAGCATGGGCTAGGTCCTGAGTTCCATCCTCAGCTCTGGGTATCAGGGGAAAGGAGGAGGAGGGAGGCCCTTTCATGAGAAATACTTCACCCACCCCTGGGATTTCCCACCCACTGTCGTACCATAACCCCTTGTATCCCTAAAAGCTCTTGATACTCCCTGAGCCCTTGAAGATAGATGTTTGAGATAAAGATTTCCTTAGCATTCCTCTAGACCAACTTCTAATAAATTTGCTTCTGAAAAAGAAGGAAGAGGAGGATGAGGAGGAGGATGATGAGGACAATGATGATGATGAAGATTAATAATAATAATAATAATAATAATAATAATGTCCAGCCTTCCCTCCAAACTGTTGAGGGGGCTAAGATTCAGAAAATGGAAGAGTCTGTCCTTTGCCTCAACAGCAGGAGGGACTGGGGTTGTACGTATACCCCAGGGTTTGACACTTACTGCTTTGAGGGGAGACCTGAATTCTCACCCCAAGAGAAAGTTTCCTCCTATCCATCAAGCCTTCCAAGAGGAAGAGAATCTTAGCTACGTTTGTGAGCAAGCTGTGGGTTACCTTTTGAAGATGGACATGATGGATTGGGTACCAGAGGACATAAAGCTGTCCGCTCTCTTCTTTTCACAATCAGAAAACTTGGGCTCAAGTCGTGGCTCTACTGCCTTCCACCTAGTGAGCCCAGATGAGTGACTTTGAGATATGAGGACAATTATGCTCTTTCTGCCTCAGCACATCTTGGGATCAACAAGGGATAAGCCCTGGAAGCATTCATAATTATAACCCTTCAAGTGAAGGTCTATGACCTATCCAAGTCCTAAGCACCTTCAAGGTCAGACCAAGGTCAGCTCCCTTCTCAGGTCTTCCTGTCTTAGTCTTCAGACCCTCTCTGAGCTGGACTCTGTTCCTTTGACCCCTCTTGTGCATGGTCCTATGCCTTTCTCTAGCTGTTTCATGCTTGTTTATACGGAAGCTCCTTGTTGAATCTTCTAGACTCTGCCAGGCCTGATAGAACACGCTGGAAATCCCAGCCCTCAGAAGACTGAGGCAGAGAATCACTGTAGATCCATATCAGCCTGGGCTATAAGACAAGGCCTGTGTCATAAATGGGGTGGGGAAATCTGATCAGGAAACTAAATTGGTAAAGCACTTGCCTTGCAAGCCTGAGGACCTAAGTTCAATCCCCAGCACCCAGGCAAAAACCAGACACATCATTCTAGTGTTAGTAGATAGAGACAGGAGGGTCCTTGGAGTTTGGTAGCCAGCTAGCCTAGCCTATTTTGGTGCTTTGAATGAGAAATATCGCCCCATAGGCTTTGGCACAGTTGATGGTGCTGTTTGGGGAGGTGTAGGAGGTTGAGCCTTGCTGGAGGAAATATGCACTGGAAGACAACTTTTAAGAGCATATAGCCTTGCTCTCTCTCTCTCTCTCTCTCTCTCTCTCTCTCTCTCTCTCTCTCTCTCTCTCCCTCTCCCTCTCCCTCTTTCTCTGCTTCATGCTTGAGGTTAAAGATGATCTCTTGGCTGTCTGCTCCTTCTACCATGCCGCCATGTTTGCCCCTTGATACCATATCCTCTCTGCCATGATGGACTCTTATCTGACTGGAACCATAAGCCTAAACAAGCTCTCTCATCCAGAAATTGCTTTTGATCATGGTGTTTTATCAAAGCAACAGAAAAGTAACTAATACAGTGAGCGACCCTGTCTCCAAAAACAAGGTGGGATGCACCTAAGGAATAATGACCAAGGTGACCATCTGACCTCCATCTGTGTGCGTACACACACACACACACACACACACACACACACACACACACACACACACACACTGGTTCTGGATTCTGCCTCTGGCTACATAACCCTGCTTCTTCCTCCCTCCCAACCTGCTTCCTATGGTATAGCTGTTAAGAATTAGACAAATCAGAACTGGAAGCCTGACTTCACTGTTCTCTAGCAGTGTGGCCATAGACGAATAATTTAGCCCCTCTCACCCTCAGTTTCCTACTCTGCACAATGTGGGTGATACCAGCCTTCTCACAGAGCTGTTGGGAGGACACGGTGAGATCATGACAGGCAGGGTCTCACTGAAGCAGCTCAGAGGTTGGTAACTGCTGCCGTTCACAGTGTGAAATGAAGGATCCCGGCTTCAACCAGGAAGAGTCATCCCCCAGAAACAAGTAACAAGGCAATGGCATTCATTCCCTTCTTTTCTGGACATAGCAGGGCTGAAAAAAAAATACTTGTCCACAAAGTATTTAACAAAGGCTTGTGGACTGTCCATCAGGCTCCCTCCAGATCCCTTGCCTGGTAATTCCCATCATCACCTCTTCATTCTCAGTTCATAAGTTCAAGGCAAAGAACTTGCTGTTCCTTGCAATTCCTGAGATGGCCTCCAAATGTTGTAGCCATAAATATATCTCAGACACAAATTAGAAGGCACCGATGGGACTTGGGGAAGGGATTTCAGCCAGATGGCAGGATGATGAATCACCCTGTGTTAATGAATGTACAGCTTGGCTCAGTCTCCTGTGAGGTGTACCTGCCCGTTACCTGGAAGCTGGGGAGTCTAGTCTGGCAGAGATGCTAAATGCAAGCTGGAGGTCCCAGGCACTTAGGGGGTGGGGAGGATAACAAGCAGGGGGCCCCTTGGCCCTGTGGGGAGGTCTATCCTTGAAGTTAGTTTCTCTACAGCCTGAGACTCAGTAAGACTCTCTCTTGATTGGTAGGTCCCCCTGTGAACGTGAGTTGCAACATCTTCATCAACAGCTTCGGCTCCATTGCTGAGACAACCATGGTGAGTACGTTATAGCAACCATCGTTTCTGCAGTGGGTGTCTCTGTCCTGGGAATGTTTCTTCACTACACCGGGTTCCCCTAAGAAGGCACAGAATTTGGTGTTTTTGTTGGGTCTCCTGGAGGCTCAAATAGTTTTTTCTGTCCAATTCGATGCTTTGGATAAACATTTAACATCTGAAGAGGGTTAAGCTGCTAATAAAGTTAGCACAGGACAAACCTCCAGAATCACAAGAGCAAAATTATGGAGTGTAATAAGGGAGAAATATGATTAAAGTCCATTATATCTGTGTGTATGAAAGTGTCACAACGGAGGCTGTGTATGGTGGTACATGCCTACAATCCCAGGCTCGGGAGGAAGAGGCAGGAGGATCTCTATGAGTCTGAGGCCAGCCTAGCCTGTAGAGTGAATTCCAGGCCACCCTGTCTCAAAACAACAACAAAAAAAATGTTTTAAAAATTAAATAACAAGGGTGAGGAGGTGGATCTGTCAGTGACGTGTTTGCACTAGAGCATGAAGACCTGAGTTTAATCCCCAGAATCCACCTATAAAAAAGATGGTGTGGTGGCATGGACTTCTAATCCCAGCACTGGCCAGAGAGAGTAGAGACAGGCAGATCCCTGGAGCTGGTTGGCCAGTCAGACTAGCCTAATGGGGAGCCCCAGGTTCCTGTGAAAGACTCTGTCTCAAGAATAAGCTGGATGGCTCCTAAGAAACAACATCCAGGGTTGACTTCTGGCCTACACACACACACACATACATATATATCCATACAAACACACACACACATACATACACATACATCCATACAAACACACATACATATACATCCATACAAACACACACACATACATATACATACATACAAATACACACACACATATATACATCCATACAAACACACACATATATACACACACATATACATCCATACAAACACACACACACACATCAAACAACAGAGTAAGTGTCTACATTAAAAGAAAATATGCTTGGCTGTGGAAGTGCACACCTGTAATGACAGCAGGCTGTATAACCCTCAAGAAGCTGAGGCAGGGGAATAATGACTTAAAGGCCAGTCTGGGTCACATAGTAAGACCCAGTCTCAAAAATAAATCAATAAAAGTGAAAACCTGCTAATGGCTTTCCAATTTACCCAGAGAATGGAGGAACACGCTAGTTATAGATGCTGAAATGATGCTCTGGGCCAGCTGTGTTATTTGCTCTCTGTTTACTATGTTTTTTAAAATTCTATAGTAAAAAGTTCTAAATAAATAAATCGGTTGTTCTCAGGGGAAAAATACAAGGCAAAGATTGGCAAATGTTAATAGTGATCATCTCTGACTCAAAGACTTATGGGTAATTTTTTATCTTATTCTGCCAGCATTGTTGCATCTTTCACGTTTCTGTGGAAAGGAGATATGACATTAGGAATTCCAAATGTGTGAGATGACAGTTTAAAGGTTTTTCTTAGTCCCTCAAAACAAAACATAAATCAATTGTACTCATATGGAGGGAGTGATCTAGCTTGTAGGAAAAAACAAAAAACAAAAAACAGCCTGGAGTCAATGTGTGAGTAGAGTAAGATTCGGCTCCCCGCAACACACACACACACACACACACACACACACACACACAC
>CABHPQ010196849.1:0-18041 GCA_902168405.1 Peromyscus aztecus
TGGTTGGTTGGCTGGTTGGTTGGTTGGTTGGCTGGTTGGTTGGTTGGAGACAGGGTCTCACTCTGTCACCCAGATGGGCCTCAAACCCACTATGAAGCCCCAAGTTCATAGCAATCTTCCTGCCTCAGTCTCCCAAGTCCTGGAATTACAGCCATGAGCCTAGGGATTTGAGAACTTCAGACTGATTGAACCCCTAATGAAATATGACTACACAGGTAACTAAAGCTTTACCCAGGATCTCAATGTATATTTTTTAACAAGTGTCTCTGGGGCCCTTCCCATGCACCTGGCTCTCTGTTTCATGAAAGCCATGTCCACTAACCTATGAGGTTATGCTCTGACTCCCGTCTGCACAAGACCCAATTTTTCCTATTCTGCGGAGAAGGAAGGTTGTAAAGCTGAGGGTTGGTCTCCAACCACCAGAGAATGGGGACTCCCCTGACCCAAGCCTTGGCACATGCACGGAAAGTGCGAGGAGGTGAGAATAAGGAAAGTGTGAACATTGTTTAGCAAGTACTCAATGGAAGGGCACAAGCTGGGCTGATCAAGTCATGTGCATCAGCCTCACTATAACATGAAACGGACTTTTCTACAAAATAAGATGCAGTATGTTCAGATGCGAGTTGGTCACAATCAGTGTTCAGTTCATGATGTTTCCTGCCACTGAGGGAAACTTTCTGACAATAAGATGGACTGTGAGAGAGACAGGCACACTCCCTTTGGGGGAATACACTTGACAATGTATGAGAAATTGTGGCCTGAGGAGACTGGGCTGGAGGACCCAAGATGCTCCAAGATGCCAGGACCAAGGTGAGGTGAGCAAGGGAGACGCTTTCTTTCTGAGGTCCCTGCCAGTCAAAACCTGGAACTTCCACAGCCCTGAGAGGAAGAGCCTCCTTAAATTTTGCTAGCCCTCTCATTGAACTCATTCTGTGGCTGGCCCTGCTCTGTGGGGACACTGAAAGAAAGAGAGTTGGTGCCCAGAAGGCTGGGGAACGCTGTTGAGAGCACCAGGCTAGAATTGACAACACAGAGCGCACAACCAGAACCGGAAGAATTCCAAAGTTCTTTGCAGTTCCCTGAGCATAGACTTTTATCTCGATAGCAGAAGAGAATCACATTGAAATACGTGTGCCTCTTTCCTACGTGCAGCCATGGAAATCAGGATGAGGCAAGGGCATCTTGTTCCCTAAGACCCTGGGGAGAGGAACTTAACACACATGGCTGTGGCATTCTGCTCCCTGGAACTGCTTAGCAGATCATGAAGTGAGGGTAATAAAATGTCAGGCTCTCCCCCACCAGCTTAAGCCCCTTACTGCAATCAAATAAAATCAGAACTGCACAGCTGGCCAGGGGAAGCCAGATGTTGACCTGATGATGCAACTCAGGAGAAGCTGGGGGCGACCGGCCATGTCCTTGCTTATGACAACCTCCAAACTTGCTAGGGCCAAAACCCGGGACAGAAATCAGTTCAGTTCATCAAGCCAAGAACACCAGCCTGACTCAGGCACCTCTCCCCCAGAGCCCAGAAGACAGCACCTCCCTACCATCTGCCATACCCTTCATTCAAAAGCACCGCTTGGACAGTGGCAGATGTCTGTTGGGTCTTTCTAATAGTGCATGGAGGTTTAAATGACTGAAAACTCAGACAGTGTCTCTGATCAACCAAATACTGCCTTCCTCTTCCAGCCGACCACAGGGATCTGATGGTGCCATCTAAGCCAGATGGCAACTTCCTCTCCTAAAAGCTACAGTATCTCACCAGCTCTGTCCCCTTGAACAATCAATAGCCAGAGGGCAAGCTGAAGAGATGGCTCAGTGGGGAAAGTGTTCGCATTGCAAGTCTGAGGACCCGAGTTCAATCCTCAGAAGCCACATGAAAAAGTTGAGAGGGGAGATATACAACTATGATCCCAGGGTAAGCAGAGACAGGAGGATCCCTGCGGCTCACTGGCCAGTCACCACAGCCTCATCAGTGGGCTTTAAGTTCACTAGTGAGAGACTATCTCAAAAGAACAAGTGCAGAGCAATTGAGAATGACATATGCACATGGATACGTGCACATGCACCTGCGCGCACACGCATGCATGCACGCATGCATGAAGGAAAACAGAAGGCAAAGACTGCTCCATTGGGTGACAAAGGGTCCTTGCTTTGTGCCAGGAACTGAAGGGGACATCCATATGGGAAATTATTTTGGTTGGCAGTGACAGTTTTATTTGCACATGCCACAAGCACACACCAGATGCATACAGTGGGTATGTATTAATAAACCAGAAGGTAGAACAGGCTGACTTCTAACTCAGAGATCCATCTGCCTCTGCCTCCCAAGTGCTGGCCCTGAAGATAGGCACCACCGTGCCTGGCTTATGTGCCCTGATTTTCATGGGTTCTAGGAATTCAAACTCAGGTCCTCATCCTTGTGTAGCAAGCACTTTAGCCACTGAGCTGTATCCCCAGCCCCCACTTGCCTAAACTTTAGACCCACCATAAGGACATAGACC
Organism: Peromyscus aztecus; assembly: GCA_902168405.1. Taxonomy (NCBI): domain Eukaryota; kingdom Metazoa; phylum Chordata; class Mammalia; order Rodentia; family Cricetidae; genus Peromyscus; species Peromyscus aztecus. Next base: position 2,505 of record CABHPQ010196849.1, read on the forward strand.
ATGGATCCCATCCTTGCAACTCCAACCTGTGCTGTGTTCCACCTTCATCTCTTACCCTCTTGCCACTGTTTCTCTGTCTCTGTCTCTGTCTCTCTCTCTCTGTCTGTCTCTCTCTCTCTTTCTCTCTCTCTCTCTCTCTCTCTCTCTCTCTCTCTCTCTCTCTCTCTCTAACACACACACACACACACACACACACACACACACACACATTTCTCTCCACTTCCCAAGTTCTCTCTTCCCTCCAGACTTTAGATGAGCTGATCCGCCCACACTTTTCCTCCCCTGTGTCTTCAAGGCAGCCCCACACCAGCCTAGGAGTCTGAGTGCCAATGTCATTCCAGCCACAAGCCCTCTTGCCCGTCCCCACTCCCACAACTTCATTGAGTGTCCAACCTCTGCCTTAGTGGTTCTCAACTGTGAGCTGCGACGCCTCTGGAGGTCCAACTACCCTTTCACAAGGATCACCTGAGACCATCAGAAAACACGGATATTTACATTACAGTTCATAACAGTAGCAAAATTACAGTGATGAGGTAGCAATGAAAGTAATGTTATGGTTAGGGGTCACCACAACATGAGGAACTGTATTAAAGGGCCGCAGCATTAGGAAGGTTGAGAACCACTGCTTTATGTTAGTCAGTCCTTTGATAGCAGCCATTAATCACCCTCAAAGGCTTCCATCCTTGGGGTCTCCTCTTCTTTGCACCCTTCCTGCTTCCCTTTCCTCCTCCAGTTCCCAGAATCCCCCTCTCAGACACCTGGGCCTCTTCATTTCTCTCCCGTACTGCCTCTGATCCGTATCACTTTGCCTGCCCCTACCTCTAGGCCTCCTCTGCCTATAGTGAGCTAGGGGAATGGAATGCGTGGAGCCCTGTGAGGATCACCCTCTGCTAACCCTAAGCAGTTCTTAGTGGCATGGTACTACATATGATGCACTGGAAGTTTCCATGTCCTAACCAACCCTGGCTTATCTAAAATGCAGATCCATACCCCTTATTCCTTGTACCTGGAGAATAAGACTCTGGACATCAGTCTGGCCTTTCTTCCCAAAAAATCCTTGAGAAATGAGTTGGCTCACTGAGCAGACATCTTGACACTAAATGAGAAAGAACCAGGACAAATGTGTGTGCATCCCCCAAAGGAGTCAGAACCAGCTCCCGCCCCAAGACCAGTTGCATAATACTGCAAACTCATAAGATGGTGCTTTGGGGCTTCAGGCTCTCCTCAAATTATACTAAACCACTCATTTCAGATCGTAGGGACCTGAAAATCAGAAGTGACTCAGCCAAGGCCCCACAGTCCCCGAATTCTTCCACTGCCCTGCCTCACAGCTTGAACACTGTGCTCAAGCCTTTCCATGCTGCCCAGCTTTCTCTCTGTTGCTGTGATAAACAACTATGACCAGAATTAACCTGAGGGAAGAAATGACTTATTTGGCTTACAGAATGACAGTCCACCAGCAAGGGAAGCCAGGGCGAGAACTCAGGGCAGGACCTGGAGGCAAGAACTGAAGCACAGGCTATAGAGGAACACTGCTGGCTGGCTTCCCCTGACTTTCTCAGCCTGCTTTCTTATGCAACCCAGGGTCACCTGCCCAGGGGTGGCACTACCCACGACAGGCTGGGCCCTCCCACATCAATCATTAATCACAAAAATGCCCCCACAGACATGCCCTGGGCCATTCTAATGAGGAAATTCCTCAGTTAAGAGTCCCTTTCCTCAGGTGACACTAGTTTGTGTCAAGTGACAAAAACCAAACAGATGCACATGGTATCTGCCATTCGGAGTCACAACTAAGATACCTTAAGGCCCCTGGTAGGACACATGCCCTGAGCAGAAGATGTCAGATTCCCCATGTTCTGTCCAAAGATGCATCTACTGCAAAAATCTTCCATGGGACAGGGGAGCCTTCACCTTCCGTCAATTAGGACTCATCAGATCTGTCTGGGGGCTGGAGAGATGGGTCAGAGTTAAGAAGCATTTGCTGCTCTCCAAGAGGACCCTAGTCCAGTTTCAAACACCCCTGTCAGGCAGCTCACCTATAACTCTAGCTCTAAGGGATCCAATGTCCTCTTCTGGATTCCATGGACACCTGCTCTCACATGTGTGTGTATGCATGTGGCGCGCGCGCGCACACACACACACACACACACACACATACACACACAATCTAAAATAAAGTAAATCTTTCTTTAAAAAATGAAGTAATTTGCCTTGCTTCCTAGTACTTATACATGGCCAGGTGCCTCATTGTCAGACTTGTCCTGCCTCTGTAGAGTCCCCAGAGACAGTGACTACAAATGCAGCGTGTTTACTGTCCACAGATGCCCAGAGCACAGATCCACTGAAGATGGGAGAGAGGCTTAAAATAATCCTGTGCAAATTGCACTGTCCAAACAGAGGCAGAAATGGATGAGGATTATCAGGTACAGGGAAATGACCACTTTGGCATCAATGATGGAGCCTTCGTTTCTGGGGAAATATTAGGAAATCTTGGAGATTTGGAGGTTGTTGTTGAACACACACAATAATGTTGAATTTAGGTTTGTTGGTTTGTTTGCTTGTGTCTTTTTTGTTTGGGGGGGAGGGGGTTTTTAAGATTTATTTTACATGTATGTGTGTCCACGGAGGACAGTAGAAGGTGTTGGATCCCTAGGAGCTGGAGTCACAGGCAGTTGTGAGCCACCTGATGTGGGTGCTGATGTGGGCCCTCTGATAGAGCAGTGAAGTACCTTAACTGCTGAGCCAGCTCTAGCCCCATTCTTTTTTCCTTTCCCCTCGCCCCAGATAGGATCTCACTCTGTATCCCAAGCTGGACTCAAACTTGTGACAATCCCCCTGCCTCAGCCTCTCAAGTCCTGAGATTGTAGGGGTGTAGCATCATAGCCAGCTTGAATCATTATTGAATCAGTTTTCTCTCAGCTGCTCCCATCGTCTCAGAGACACTCATCACTAAGTCTGAGTGGATCTATAACGCTTCCTACACAGCTCTCCCCTGTCAGTGAGGGCAACCTCAGGCTGTAAACAATGGCAAGCAGCAGAGGCACCGGTACCCAAAGCGCTCCCCTTTACGTGTGGCTCCCCTTTATGACATGTGGCTGTCATTGTCCTGGCCAATACGGTCCCTATCCTGGTGAGGTTTCATGGTCAGCTTGACACAAGCTAGAATCACTCAATAAGAGAGAATCTCAACTGAGGCATTGCCTCCCTCAGACTGGCCTGTCAGCAAGCCTGTGGGGCATTTTCTTGATTAATGATTGATAGGGGAGGGTCCAGCCCACCATGGGCAGTGCCATCCCCAGGCAGGTGGTCCTGGAGTGTATAAGAAAATAAACTGAGCAAACCATGGGGAGCAAGCCACTAAGCAGTATTCCTCCATGGCTCTCTCGCAGTTCTTGCCTCTCCCTCCCGGGGTGACACAGGCAGCGGGTATGGAGGCCATTACTACATTACATATTACAATGCATAGGAAAACAAACATGTATAACACATGCATCAACAGTTGTCAGCGTTCACCCGTCCCTGTACACACTGCACCCCACGTGACTACAAATGGCCCTAACCTGTCACGGATGCAGACAGGTACCCTCATGTTTGCACACACCAAGCTCTGTGATATTATCTGCTCCACATCCACACTCTAGTCTCTGTGCACAGCTGTTACACACCCTCCTTTGGGATACATGGCACCCCCATCAGTACATGCAGAAGTCTATCCCATCGCAGGACCCCAGCGGCACCACTAGCCACATACAAACAATGACAATGACCTTCATCAGTCCAGGACAGCTCTTTGAGACTTGAATAGAGCATTCTCAGAGCCTGAGCAAGGATGTCCAGGAAATCCCAGCATGCCTTGCAAATCTCCCAAGAAACACCAGACTGTGTCTGTGTTTTTATTACTGTGTATAATAGTCTAATCATTTTTAAATTGTTAACCCATGTACCAATATTTACAAACACTTCCTATTAGTGGGTATATTTGATTAATTAATGAGTATCTCGATCATCATTCAGTCACCATGCAATTGCTGAGCACCAATTAAGTTTGAGACATCAGGGTAGACACCTGGGGGATTAGAGAACAAATAGGGAATAAATAAAAGAAAATTATGTGATCCCTGCCCTTGGATATAAACAGATACAGTTTCAAAAACAAACAGTTGGGACTAGCAGGTGGCTCACTGGGTAAAGGCTCTTGCCATCAAGTGTGATAGCCTGAGTTCGATCCCCAGGACCCACAAGATGGACAGAAAAAAAATTATTTCTTCAAGTTGTCCTCTGATCACAATGCATATGCACATACACACACACACTAGATAGATAGATAGATAGATAGATAGATAGATAGATAGATAGATAGATAGATAGATGTAGATAAATGTAATTTTAACTTCTGAAGTCAGTGTAACTGCGCATGTCTGGGATCCCGTCATACAGGAAGCTGAGGCAGGAAACACAACCCTGCAAATAAATGTATCACAGCTGACTCATAGCTTAACAGGACATGATGAGTGAGGAAGAGAAGAAAATGGGGACACAGGAGACCCCGACTGGGAGTCCTAGGAAACAGAGATGGTGGTAGAGTCAGGAAGAAAGCAGTGGCCTGGAGTTTGGAGGGTAAACTTGGACGGCAGCAGGACATGAAGGGAAAGGGACGTGCCCTGCCACGGTGAGGCACAGAATTGAGCAGCAGCCATTACAGCAGATCACTAGACAATTAGCAGGGACGCCAACAGAGCGTGGCGTTGGGCGAGGGTGAGGCATGAGGCGGTCAGTGGTGGAATGCCTGCCCACTGTGTGCAGGACCCTGGGGTCAGTCCCCAGCAATGAAGACAAAGGTTCAGAAAGAAGGGTGAGCAAAGAATGAGTCCAGTTCAGGATGGACACTTGGGGACACACGGTTAATGCACACACACCACACACACACACACACACACACACACACACACACACACACACACACGCACACGCACACGCACACGCACACGCACACGCACGGACCTCACCCTGCTTCTGTGTTTCCTCCATCTTTGAAGACCCACAAGTCTCTGCCAGGGCAGCATATGGACCTCTCCATGTGAGCATAGCTGTAGACTTCATGTCTTTTAGGGACCCAAAGCAACCCAAGTGATTGCTCTTCAACCCTCATGGCTCCAACTATGACTCACATTGAGATCTGGGCACCTTTGGGACTTTGCTTAGACATTACTAACCTACCTTGGTAGGGAAAAGAGGCCTGACAGAAATACCTTGGAACATCACCAGACACTTGGTTTCACCAGACACTTGGTTTGCAACCTCCCAACTCCTGGTACCAAGGATTAACTGATCAACTCTGGAACCCGTGGTGCACCTTCCACCACCCTGCCTCAACTTTGCCCACCCCACCCCCAACTTTTTGTTAGCAGTGATGTGAGTTACTGAAGATATTTTGGTCAGCACAGGGTTAAGAAAAAGAGAAGTGCTCAGAAAGAAAGACACCTGAGCGTGGAGGTGGGCTTCTCAAGGAAGTCACTTTTTTTTCTTTTTGGGGGGGGTGGGGGCAGGGTAGTTTTTGCTATGTAGCACAAGATGGCTTCAAACTCACAGGAATCCTCTTGCCTAAGCCTTTAGAGTGCTGAGGTTACAGGCATGCACCACCTCCAGTTTCTAATGGTGGATTTCTAAAATGCTTATTTTGTAATGTAAGCATTCACGTGCGTAAGTGTATAAGCCTGCAAAAGGTCAGGGGGTTGAATTTGTATTTCCAAATGCATTTGACTGAAGCAACTTTCTATCTGTTTACTTATTTTTATGATAGCTGATTCTGAAGAGAACTTGAAAGGAAATGGCTATCTCTGAGATCCTTCAATAGCCCACGCAGCTGTGAGAGGGCAGGTACCCAAGGCAGAGCTGAGTCAGCCAGACTGACCCCTCACTCTTCTCCTCAAGGGAGACCCAGATCCAACACCTCAACCTCCTCTCCCAAGGAGACCCAGCAGCCTCTGTGATGACTCATGATCTCAGATGCTGGGAGGAGTCGGAGACCTCTGAACCTGTCAGATGCTGGCTTCCACTGGGACTGGATAAACAGTGTGGCCTGTGCCTTCCTCCTTTAAGACCTAGCTCAAGCTCAGAGCATTCCAAGGGTTTTACATGGCTGGACAAGGCTAGGGTCTGATCAGAGCTGGAGAAGAGCCACCGTCAACCTTGTGCTTCTTCTCTCTGTCTTCCTAGCCTTGCGGCTTCCAAGGAGGCTGACGCTGCCCGCTCTGCACCCAAGCCTATGTCACCCTCGGACTTCCTGGATAAGCTCATGGGGAGGACTTCTGGGTATGACGCCAGGATCAGGCCCAACTTTAAAGGTAGGAAAACATTTCTTTCATATTCACAGGAAATGCTCTCCCATGATATACACATGCTATGACCCACACAAACACACTTTCTTCCCCACCCAAGGCAGACATTGCTAATCGATGCAATCTCTTTTCCCAACAAGTCCAGACAGAGCCTCAGAGAATTAGACTCGATGGTACCTCTGGTTTCTGGGAGTCAGTAAGTGAGTTAGGTCTATTTCACTATGTCTAGTGTCATAGACGGTCAAACAAGGAATGTGGGTCAAGTGTTGGCTGAAGCACGAGCTTCCTCTGTGAGCTGGGACAAGCTCCTCCCTTTGTCTGGGTCTCAATTTTCACATTTCTGCAATGCAGGCTTGGCTGCGTGTACAGTCACGAGGCATGATTCTTGGGGTTTTAGGTTTCTGCCAGGAGTCTTGAGACACAGATGAGGAGCTGGTCTACCTTGGCCTTGACCCAAGGAGCATCACTTCTGTTTGTTCTAGAAGGGGCCATCCTACTCAAACCCACCTGCAGGAGGCTCCCACGGACTAACAAACAATTCCGCAAATTCCTCGTGTAAATGAGACTCATCATTTCACATGCCCACTGAAGTTGGGGGAGTCCTGATTTCTCTTCTCCTTGCTGTGACAAAAAGCCACCTGGCGAAGGAGGGGTTGTTTGGGCTCACAGTCTGAGGACACAGTCCATCTGGTGGTGAAGACCCAGTCTCGGGGCTGAATCCGGAAGCAGAGATCTCTGGGGTTCATCCGCCTTGCTCTTCTCTTTGTTCAGTCCAGGATGGAAGCCCATGACGTGGGGCTGCCCACATTCAGGATGAGTCTTCCCAGACAAAGGTCAGACACCACCAGGTAGAGACAGTGGATAAAAAGAGCCACGGGCTCCTGTGAATGAAGATGGCTCCCCTTACCCCGAGCCTGTAGGTCCCCTATGGGAATGTGGGCCCCATGTGGCCAGATGAGCCAATAGTCCAAGAAGACCCCAAACTGAGTTCTCCAAGAAATTTCTAATTCCTGGATCATGCAAATTCAAACAAAACATGTTCAGGGTCCATCACTGCCAAATTACACATGCTGGTCCAGGCAGTTGGACGAAGTTCTCTGCATTCATGGTCTTGTTGGGACCTTAGTGCCAATAACAAGAGGAGATCAGGGCTCTGTGCTCTCTGATGCCTTTGAATGATGTCTTCAGTGACTTGAATCTTAATAGACACGGCTTCAAGAACCACCTGGGACTCCGTGCACCCCAATCTTCCACACAGCACCCTGTAAAAATCGTATTCCAAGAACCAACAGCCATGAGATCAATTCTTGTTTCTGGGTGTTTCTCCTTGTCACACCTGTGGCTCAAGTCCAAGAGCAAAGATGTATTTGACAGCTGGGACCAGTTATCTAATGTCTGCCTATATTGCCTCCACACACCCCTCATCCCATTCCCCATGCTCTTCTCTGACTGCTCTGTCCACAAGTCTCTGCAGACAGAAAACAATCTGCGGGAAGCTTGGGGGGGGGGGGCTGTGCTCAGGCCTACCTCCCAGCCTCATTTCCCTAACGGCTCCTTCACTGGCCCCCAACCACCCTTCCATTATCATTAGCACAGTCTTGTTTCTTGGGGTTTCAATTGCTGTGATAAACATGATAACCAAAAACCGCTTGGCAGGGAAAAGGGAATGTGGTTCAGCTTCCACTTCCACATCACAGTCCATCACTGAGGGAAGCTGAACGGGAACTCCAGGAAGGAACCTAGAGGCAGAAACTAATACAGAGGTCATGGAGGAGTGCTGCTTACTGGCTCGCTCAGTTTGCTTTCTTACATACCCTAGGACTGCCTTCCAAAGGGTGGCATCATCCACAGTGGGCTGGGCCCATCTACTTCAATGACTGATCAGGAAAATACACTCCAGGCCAATCTGGTAGGGGCATTTTCTCAACTGAGGTTACCAAATGCCTCTAGCTTGTGTCAAGTTGACATAAAACTAGCCAACACATCTAGGTTCTCCTAGGGACAGGACACTTGGTAGTACAGTTGGCTGGAGTACTTCGCCAAGTTGAAATCTCAAGCGCCTGGAGAGGTGACAGGCAGATACGCTACAAGAAGGGTGGAACATGATGAAGATAAGAAAAATATAGAAAACTGGGGGGCTAGAGAGACGGTTCAGTGAGTTAAAAGTCCCTGCAGTTCAGATCTCCGACACCGATGTAAGAGTCAGGCATGGCCACACCGGGCTGCAACACTAACACGGGACAAGCAGACATAGGCAGATGTCCGGCCAGCCAGCACCCAGTTGATGAGATCTAGGTTCCGTGAGAGACCCTGTCTCAAAAGATAAGGTTGCAAGCAATAGTCAGAGACACCCAACCTCTACCTCCCCCTTCTCTCTTCTCTTTCTCCAAATAAATAAATAAGTAAAATATAGAAAACCCAAGTCCCTTGCAAGGTCCACTCCTCCTCAGTTCCTGCCCAGGGCACCCAGAAAGGAGTGAAAACTGTGTGGTTAGTCAGGTCCTCCAAGACAAGACTTAAGTCTGAGATTCTATGTCAAAATCGCTGAAACCGACACTCAGTAACATCTCTTGAATATACCATTGGCTAAGCCAAACACATTCTGGCAGAGGGACCGGACCTTAGCCACCAGGGTGCACCAATTGCCCCTAGGTAGCCTTTTTTTTTTTTTTTTTTTTTTAGGAATTCCATCCACAACGCCCCCTGGTGGACTCTTTCAGAACTTCACCATATCACAGTCTTGTTTCTCCAGGACTCCTTTTTGTCAAATGGTAAGGTCACCTAAACAGAGGCCTATTTTCCTCCTTCATTGAGGCCAAGATCCAGGTTTTTCTTTGTATTTATCCTCATACTATACAGATGGTCCAAAGAGTTCCTCCAAGGTTCAAGGGCTATTCTTTGTGCATGCCACCATACTTCACACACAGAAGGCCCTCAATAAGCTTGTATAGCCCAAGCTGAACTCAAAGTCAAGATCCTCCTGCCTCAGTCTCCTGAGTACTGAGATTACAGCATGCACCTCTGTGCCTCTCTGAAAATCTTACTTAGAACACTTGAGTCCCAAATCTACAGGACTACATAATCTCTTAGACGTCTTCCTACTCCCCACCGGGCTCCCCTTCAGCCTATGCCTGGCTAGAAGCAAGGTTGTCTCATGGGCACCTCCCAGGAGCTAGGAGTAGGGCTTTGCTCCTCTCCCTTAAGATTAAAGCAGAAAGCGAAGCCTACTGTACCTGGTCTCCTTTCCTTATCCCACTTCAGACTCAAAGATTTAAGACTTCCTAAAGCCCAGGAAGACCTCAGCACTCCTAAAATGGCCATGCAGTTCAGACACTAACAGCCCCCTACACACACACACACACACACACACACACACACACAGTTTGAAACCACAGCAGTTAGTCCCTCAGCAGCTTGCCTGTACAACACGAGCAACCTGCTTCTGGCCAGCTTGAAGTCTGAGGTGGCCAAGAACTACAGACGCTTGGTCTGCAGAGCCCAAAGTCAGTTCACACTCTAGTATGGAAGGAAATAGCACTAAGACCACTTACCCAACCTATGTTCCTCCTGAGAGATCCCTTCCTGGGCTTGAGCCCCTGTCTGAGCATCCAAAGAGGGATGCAAGGAGAAGGACCAGGCCCTCCCAGCTCTGAGGCTTTGCCTCAGCTAAGGCTCTGTATTCTGCAGTGGCTTCCAGGATCAGGGGCATAGCCCAATGCAAACACATACACAAAAGCAAAATTAAACTTTAATATTTAATGAAATATATACATTATCCTGCTGCCAACGGCAACCGGATTGTAATTTTCTCAAGATAATTTAATTTCAGATTTATACCCATGAACCGCACCTCCCCATGGGGTCTTTTTGGCTAGTGCCCTCTCACACTCATACATCAGCATCTCATTTATATGGAAGTCACAGTGCCGGATGCACGCAGCCCTGTGCGCATCACCTCAAGGCATGAGCAGTAACTCTTTGGGGCATCTAAATGATATGAGGCTAAATAAAAAGAAAAACGTGGATCTGGGGCTAAATGAATGAGGGAAATAAGCATCAGTTTATGTGACCCGTACAAAGCAGTAATTCCCGCCCAGCATAGACAAACAATACTTTTAATATGCGGAGTTTTCCAGTGATGAAGGCATTGGGTTCTGAAGGGGGATGTGATCCTTCCCAGCAACCCCTAAACCAGCTATGCATTCAAATCACCCAGGTGGCTTGTTATACAATAGGCCTTGTGCGAAGAGTCGCTGCTGAGGGCTGAGCCAAGGGCCCTGCAATTTTTGTTCTGTTTTGGTTTGGTTTTTGCTTTATGGTTTTTGGGGGTTTTTTTTAAGATAGCAATCTCGCTCTGGAGCCCATGTTGACCTCGAACTTCTGGCCTCCCTATATCTGCCTCTTGGGCATCAAGATTACAGGCACAGGTCACCACAGCTCATGGGCTCTGCAACTGACATTTTTCAGGTTTTAGCCTCAGCTACACACAAGTCTGGAAAGCAGTTGGTGAAGTGATGGAAAGGACCCCAGCCCCACTAGCCCGCAATCTAGACTATAGGCTAGCTTCCCTGAGAGGATGCCTTTAGAGCTAAGACAGGCCACCTAGCTTCCCGCGCCAGTTTCTGCCTCACTCAGGCTGTCCCCTGATCCTTTCGATACCACCTTTCCCTATCTTTAGCTGTCCCTAACCTTCTCTGGAAGCCCCGTCCCTTTTTTTTTCTTCTCATGTCTTGGTTCATCTGAAAAGGAAATGCAGATGTCCCAGGAGGTCAGAGGCAGACGACTTTCAAGAAGTGGGGGGCGGGGGCAGGGGGTAGGGGGGTAGAGCAGCTCAGTGGTAGAGTTCTTGCCTAGCATGGGCTAGGTCCTGAGTTCCATCCTCAGCTCTGGGTATCAGGGGAAAGGAGGAAGAGGGAGGCCCTTTCATGAGAAATACTTCACCCACCCCTGGGATTTCCCACCCACTGTCGTACCATAACCCCTTGTATCCCTAAAAGCTCTTGATACTCCCTGAGCCCTTGAAGATAGATGTTTGAGATAAAGATTTCCTTAGCATTCCTCTAGACCAACTTCTAATAAATTTGCTTCTGAAAAAGAAGGAAGAGGAGGATGAGGAGGAGGATGATGAGGACAATGATGATGATGAAGATTAATAATAATAAAAATAATAATAATAATAATAATAATAATAATGTCCAGCCTTCCCTCCAAACTGTTGAGGGGGCTAAGATTCAGAAAATGGAAGAGTCTGTCCTTTGCCTCAACAGCAGGAGGGACTGGGGTTGTACGTATACCCCAGGGTTTGACACTTACTGCTTTGAGGGGAGACCTGAATTCTCACCCCAAGAGAAAGTTTCCTCCTATCCATCAAGCCTTCCAAGAGGAAGGGAATCTTAGCCACGTTTGTGAGCAAGCTATGGGTTACCTTTTGAAGATGGACATGATGGATCGGGTACCAGAGGACATAAAGCTGTCCGCTCTCTTCTTTCCACAATCAGAAAACTTGGGCTCAAGTCGTGGCTCTACTGCCTTCCACCTAGTGAGCCCAGATGAGTGACTTTGAGATATGAGGACAATTATGCTCTTTCTGCCTCAGCACCTCTTGGGATCAACAAGGGATAAGCCCTGGAAGCATTCATAATTATAACCCTTCAAGCGAAGGTCTATGACCTATCCAAGGTCAGACCAAGGTCAGCTCCCCTCTCAAGTCTTCCTGTCTTAGTCTTCAGACCCTCTCTGTTCCTTTGACCCCTCTTGTTCATGGTCCTATGCCTTTCTCTAGCCGTTTCATGCTTGTTTTTACAGAAACTCCTTGTTGAATCTTCTAGACTCTGCCAGGCCTGATAGAACACGCTGGAAATCCCAGCCCTCAGAAGGCTGAGGTAGAGAATGACTATAGATCCATATCAGCCTGGGCTACAAGACAAATGGGGTGGGGAAATCCGGGCAGGAAACTAAATTGGTAAAGCACTTGCCTTGTAAGCCTGAGGACCTAAGTTCAATCCCCAGCACCCAGGCAAAAACCAGACATATCATTCTAGTGTTAGTAGATAGAGACAGGCGGGTCATTGGAGTTTGGTAGCCAGCTAGCCTAGCCTATTTTGGTGCTTTGAATGAGAAATATCGCCCCATAGGCTTTGGCACAGTTGATGGTGCTGTTTGGGGAGGTGTAGGAGGTTGAGCCTTGCTGGAGGAAATATGCACTGGGAGACAACTTTTAAGAGCATATAGCCTTGCCCTCCCTCTCTCTCTCTCTCTCCCTCTCCCTCTTTCTCTGCTTCATGCTTGAGGTTAAAGATGATCTCTTGGCTGTCTGCTCCTTCTACCATGCCGCCATGTTTGCCCCTTGATACCATATCCCCTCTGCCATGATGGACTCTTATCTGACTGGAACCATAAGCCTAAACAAGCTCTTTCATCCAGAAATTGCTTTTGATCATGGTGTTTTATCAAAGCAACAGAAAAGTAACTAATACAGTGAGCGACCCTGTCTCCAAAAACAAGGTGGGATGCACCTAAGGAATAATGACCAAGGTGACCATCTGACCTCCATCTGTGTTCGTACACACACACACACACACACACACACACACACACACACACACACACTGGTTCTGGATTCTGCCCCTGGCTACATGACCCTGCTTCTTCCTCCCTCCCAACCTGCTTCCTATGGTATAGCTGTTAAGAATTAGACAAATCAGAACTGGAAGCAGTGTGGCCATAGATGAATAATTTAGCCCCTCTCACCCTCAGTTTCCTACTCTGCACAATGTGGGTGATAACCAGCCTTCTCACAGAGCTGTTGGGAGGACACGGTGAGATCATGACAGGCAGGGTCTCACTGAAGCAGCTCAGAGGTTGGTAACTGCTGCCGTTCACAGTGTGAAATGAAGGATCCTGGCTTCAACCAGGAAGAGTCACCCCCCAGAAACAAGTAACAAGGCAATGGCATTCATTCCCTTCTTTTCTGGACATAGCAGGGCTGAAAAAAAAATACTTGTCCACAAAGTATTTAACAAAGGCTGGTGGACTGTCCATCAGGCTCCCTCCGGATCCCTTGCCTGGTAATTCCCATCATCACCTCTTCATTCTCAGTTCATAAGTTCAAGGCAAAGAACTTGCTGTTCCTTGCAATTCCTGAGATGGCCTCCAAATGTTGTAGCCATAAATATATCTCAGACACAAATTAGAAGGCACCGATGGGACTTGGGGAAGGGATTTCAGCCAGATGGCAGGATGATGAATCACCCTGTGTTAATGAATGTACAGCTTGGCTCAGCCTCCTGTGAGGTGTACCTGCCCGTTACCTGGAAGCTGGGGAGTCTAGTCTGGCAGAGATGCTAAATGCAAGCTGGAGGTCCCAGGCACTTAGGGGGTGGGGAGGATAACAAGCAGGGGGCCCCTTGGCCCTGTGGGGAGGTCTATCCTTGAAGTTAGTTTCTCTACAGCCTGAGACTCAGTGAGACTCTCTCTTGATTGGTAGGTCCCCCTGTGAACGTGAGTTGCAACATCTTCATCAACAGCTTCGGCTCCATTGCTGAGACAACCATGGTGAGTACGTTATAGCAACCATCGTTTCTGCAGTGGGTGTCTCTGTCCTGGGAATGTTTCTTCACTACACCGGGTTCCCCTAAGAAGGCACAGAATTTGGTGTTTTTGTTGGGTCTCCTGGAGGCTCAAATAGTTTTTTCTGTCCAATTCGATGCTTTGGATAAACATTTAACATCTGAAGAGGGTTAAGCTGCTAATAAAGTTAGCACAGGACAAACCTCCAGAATCACAAGAGCAAAATTATGGAGTGTAATAAGGGAGAAATATGATTAAAGTCCATTATATCTGTGTGTATGAAAGTGTCACAACGGAGGCTGTGTATGGTGGTACATGCCTACAATCCCAGGCTCGGGAGGAAGAGGCAGGAGGATCTCTATGAGTCTGAGGCCAGCCTAGCCTGTAGAGTGAATTCCAGGCCACCCTGTCTCAAAACAACAACAAAAAAAAATGTTTTAAAAATTAAATAACAAGGGTGAGGAGGTGGATCTGTCAGTGACGTGTTTGCACTAGAGCATGAAGACCTGAGTTTAATCCCCAGAATCCACCTATAAAAAAGATGGTGTGGTGGCATGGACCTCTAATCCCAGCACTGGCCAGAGAAAGTAGAGACAGGCAGATCCCTGGAGCTGGTTGGCCAGTCAGACTAGCCTAATGGGGAGCCCCAGGTTCCTGTGAAAGACTCTGTCTCAAGAATAAGCTGGATGGCTCCTAAGAAACAACATCCAGGGTTGACTTCTGGCCTACACACACACACACATACATATATATCCATACAAACACACATACACACATACATACACATACATCCATACAAACACACATACATATACATCCATACAAACACGCACACATACATATACATACATACAAATACACACACACATATATACATCCATACAAACACACACATATATACACACACATATACATCCATACAAACACACACACACACATCAAACAACAGAGTAAGTGTCTACATTAAAAGAAAATATGCTTGGCTGTGGAAGTGCACACCTGTAATGACAGCAGGCTGTATAACCCTCAAGAAGCTGAGGCAGGGGAATAATGACTTAAAGGCCAGTCTGGGCCACATAGTAAGACCCAGTCTCAAAAATAAATCAATAAAAGTGAAAACCTGCTAATGGCTTTCCAATTTACCCAGAGAATGGAGGAACACGCTAGTTATAGATGCTGAAATGATGCTCTGGGCCAGCTGTGTTATTTGCTCTCTGTTTACTATGTTTTTTAAAATTCTATAGTAAAAAGTTCTAAATAAATAAATCGGTTGTTCTCAGGGGAAAAATACAAGGCAAAGATTGGCAAATGTTAATAGTGATCATCTCTGACTCAAAGACTTATGGGTAATTTTTTATCTTATTCTGCCAGCATTGTTGCATCTTTCACGTTTCTGTGGAAAGGAGATATGACATTAGGAATTCCAAATGTGTGAGATGACAGTTTAAAGGTTTTTCTTAGTCCCTCAAAACAAAACATAAATCAATTGTACTCATATGGAGGGAGTGATCTAGCTTGTAGGAAAAAACAAAAAACAAAAAAACAGCCTGGAGTCAATGTGTGAGTAGAGTAAGATTCGGCTCCCCGCAACACACACACACACACACACACACACACACACACACAC
>CABHPQ010196852.1:0-21013 GCA_902168405.1 Peromyscus aztecus
CCAGGGTGGTGGCCCATTTACCTATAGATTGATTGGAGCTTTGTGCAGGTGTGTGTGTGTGTGTGTGTGTGTGTGTGTGTGTGTGTGTGTGTGTGAGAGAGAGAGAGAGAGAGAGAGAGAGAGAGAGAGAGAGAGAGAGAGTATTGTGTTGGTTTCAATGGAGAAAGTATAGAACTTGAAATCTTTTTAAAAATTCTGAAATGGAAATATTCAAAAGCAGACAAAACATAGTGAGTCTTTGGGGTTTTGTTTGTTATGATATTTGTTTTAAAATTATACTTTATTTATCTTGTGGGCATGTGCCATGGTATGTATGTATGTGGTGGTCAGAGCACAACCTGCAGGAGACATCCCTTTTCTTCTATGATGTGGGTGCTGGGGCTCAAACACAGGTGGTCAGGCTTGGTGGCAACTGAACCACCTCATCAACTCGGTTTTGAATTTCTGAGACACATTGAAACTCATGAGCCTTCCGCATGCTGGGACGGTAGGTACACACCTCTGTACTTGAAGAACTTTAGGATTTGAAGCAAGTTTGAACCTCCTATTAAAGTGGGTCATCACCTGCGTTAGTTCCTTCTGCTGTCCCTGAGGTCAAAACCATGACAAGAAGCGACTTGAGGGAAGAAGGATTTAGTTTGGCTCCTGGTGAAAGCGATTATTGTCCATCATGGTGGGAAGTCACAGCAGTGGGTGGCGTCAAGGTGCAGGGAATGTGAAGGGCTTGCCTGCACCTTTGTGAGCCAGGAAACAGAGTAGTCCCATTGGAAATGGGCCCAACCATAGCCCATAATATTCCTCCTCCCTGAGCAACCTACATATTAAAGGTTGCACAACCTCCCCCAGCAATGGCAGTAACCACCGTGTGAGCCTGTAGGGACATTTCATGGCTAACCCATAGCACTACCTCCTTTTGAGACCTCTTCTCTCCTCAGATGGACCAGATGCCTGACTCTGAGAACAGTGAAGCTTTCTGGTCACTGCTGAAGGTCCAGGACTGCAGCGTACTCATAGATAAGGGCCCCCAGACCACAACTTTCTCACACCCAGGAGCCCCAGGGCCACAGCTTGTTCACACACACAAATTCCCAAAGGTCCAGCTTGCTCACAATCGAGGCCCCAGGGCCACAGTTGGCTCACAGCATGCTCCCACATACATTTGTTAGATAAAGGAGGAAGAATTTAAAAAAGAAGTCAGATTCTCAGTGGTCAGTTCCAGGACCCTTCAAAGCAGGATGAGCTCACCTTGCTTCCACCCAAAGACTCTGTAAACAGTCGTGAACAACTCAGATTCAAAATCTGCTTCCATAGGCCAAACCCTCCGGGAATCTCCTTAACCATGGCTCTCTGTTTGTGATAGTATTTTTTAGTCAAACTGAGGCAAGCAATCTCATCCTCAGAGTAGACAGTGAATCATTTCATTCAAGCAGGCTTAACTTCTCATTTTCAAACAGCCGTTTGGCTCTGTATGGACACACTGAAAGAATTATGACCTTTGGTCAACTTTACTGAACAAGGCAATAAAACATAGTTGAAGTGTATAGTACCTTTTGATTTTTGGGGGGTGTAATCAACATTGTAGAGTGATTTAGCTACGTCATTGGCATGGCTGGAGTTGCAGCATTCTGTAGAGACTGCTAAGCCTAGCAGCTCAGCCTGGGAGCCTTTGGTAGGTGTGGGTGGGGATAAGGATGGATCTGTCTCACACTTAAGGACTGCTAAGGAAGTCTCTTCGTCAGGGTCACTTAAGCTCTCTGAGCCTCTAACTCCTCCCTTGTAAAACATGGAGAATTGTGTTTCTTTAGGCCATGACTACATAGGACAGTTAGGAAAAACACTTTGGTACAATTTGCAGATTCCAGAGTTCCATGCAAATCTACAACACCATGCCCTATTAACTTAAAGCAACCCTACCCTAGAGGCCTGGGATGTGCAACACAGGCCCTGTATATGCTTTATGGTCATGAAAAGATAAATCTTGATATTTGTTTTAAGGGTCAATAATAGAGCATTTGTCAGTCACATAATCATTATTTACATACAATTGCAGATTACTTTATGAGGCTAATGACTCTTGGGTAATTGCTTTGTCATAGCAAGATACCACACACTTATAGCCAACCATGTGAATTATAGCTTTTTAATCTCACAATTATAGAGCAAGTGTGTGGCTACCAAAGAGGCTGAGAGATAATTGCTAATTGCCAAACAGCACACTGGGACTTTTATTTATTACTCACTGTGACAGTTTAACGGCAGGATGCAAAGCGAGGTGTGGCATTTGGGCACGGTTTGCATATGTCCAAGGTGCAGTGTCTCTCAAGTTCTTCCAGCGCTGTCCTGCTCTGGGTGATGCCACAACTGGCTGCTTCTCCACTGGAGGGGTAAAGGTGTACATGGAAAGACTCCCTTCCACTCTCCAAGGGACAACCTGAGGTGGTGGGAGAGAATGGGCCCCAGGTTTCCTCTTGAATGAGCACTGGCTTCATTTGGGTTGTCAGCAAGAGGTCAGCACAGAGGTCACACCCTAATGAAGAGCTTTTGGATCAATGGAGGAAAGGGATCATTGCTTAACCATCACACCAATAAGTATCGATTCAACTGCTTGTTAAGAGGAGGTCAGCATGGGGCCCTTGAGTTTGGGTCTTGGTTCTGCCATTGGCAAGTGGTATCACTTGGATCTGGTCAGTTCTTTCTGAGCTTTAGTTTCCTCATATGCACAAGCCTCCTTGGGCCATGTTGAATGAGACGATGCACATGCTGTTTTCTGTTTTAAGCCTGTGAAGTGGTACTTAGCTCACGGTGTCTTTGTGTAAGGATGTTTTTTTTTCTTCTCCCCACCTGGCTCTCACAGGACTGCATCCCACACTCAGACTCGTATCTCCCTCCCACAGACCTCCTCGTAACTTACCGAGGCTCTATGATCTCCAGCCTGTCATGGAGCCATTTTGTTTGTTTCACACCCAGGAACTGCCCATCGTCCACATAGCCTGTCTCCTCCACTAGCTTGTTTATCAGGAACTCAGGCAGATTTACATAAATTATACCTTGCTATTGTTATGGTTTGGAAATGAAGCATTCCCCAGGACAGCTTCCGTGTTGAGGGCTTGGGCTCCAGCCAGTGGTGCTGTTGGATCATGAGGAGATTAACTTCAATGGATTCATCCCTTGACAGATCCATGATTTGATGGAGGCCTCATTGGGAGGTGGTGGACACTCAAAGGTGGGGTGTGGTTGGAGGAGGTAGTCACTGAGAGTGAATCTTTGAAGAGGGCATATTCTCTGTCCTCTGTGAGTTGAGAGGCTTTGCTCCACTGTGAATGTCCTGCCTGGACAGATGCTCTGGGCAGTATGGCCAAGGAGTCGTGGAGTGGAGATACCTCTGGAAACATGAGGAGCCAAGATACACTTTTTAAGTTCTTTATAGCAGGCATTTTGATCCCAGTGACAAAAGGAAATAACCCTTATCTCAGTGCTCAGAACTTGGCCTTCACAGCTCCTACTCTGGGCTTCAAAGTCCTAGCTTAGGTTAGAGGTTTCTTTGAAGAAGAAGCCAAATGTCTGCATTCATCCATCTACAGCCTTTTAACTTGATTTCCCCATGGCCAGAGAGCAGGTCAAGCTGGCTGAGACTTAAGGGATCCAGGGCTGTGGATGTGATACACTTAGGAAAACACTTCAGTATACTTCGCATGACTTCATAAGGATTTATGGATTCTTCTCTCAGAAACAGTTCTGGAAGGCAGGCACATGCCTGTGATTCCAGCACCCAGGGGATGGATACTTGAGGATCAGGGGTCCAACATCATCTTCAGCTACACAGGGAGTTCAGAGCTTGAGGGCAGCCTGGGCTACATGAGATCCCTGATGAAATAGAAAGGTTGATTGATTCCTCCTAACCCTGTGGTCCTAAAGGATTTTGATCAGCAGAAAAGAGAGAGACATGGGAAGCCATGGGAAAGGAAGAGCTCTCTTTTGGTAGAAAGGTGAGGGAGTTGATTCAAGGTGAGGGCATTTCTAGGTGGCAGCCATTATGACCTGTGTAGTGTGTGCTTGGGCTGTTTCCATGGCCATCAATGTAAGCGCTTCCCTTAATTCTTCCTATTCACACGTCTACGGAACATAACTGGGAGCAAGAAGCTTTGGGCAAGTGGATCCAGGTGCATTCTACAGGTTTGTCCTTTTGAGTGAATACAGTAAGCGGCTGCATTCTGTTCATCTTTCTAATGACGTCAAAGCCAAGCGCAGAGAAAACATACCATCAAAGCAAAAAGGCCACAGGATGTCAGCACACAACTTGAAAACTGGGAAAATGAGACATCTTCCTTTCTTTTCTTCTGATTAAGAAGGAGGAGGAGGGGCCTGTCTATTCTAGTTAGGATTTTGAACTCTCTTTACTAGAAAACCATTACTTTCTGAACTAGTTAGACTCATTCAGTTTGGAAGGTCAGTGTGTTGGTCCTGCCCTTGCTACACTGGTCTCTTGGTCAGTGCACCAGGTGAAGGGTAAAGGTATGGGGCCACAGGTCTGGATCTGTGACCCAGGACCCTTCTGGGTCTTATTCCATGGCCGCCTACTTTCATGCAGCTTCAGGGCAGCTACTAGCATTCATAACCTCAGTCTCTGCCTCTTTGAAGTGGGCGGGGTAACAGCTGCCTTGTAGGGAGATGTATCGGGGATGCCGGTAGGCACAGAAGAGGTGGGCAGGAAGGCTTACCTTCCCCTAACTACCCTGCTTTCTCTTCTGCCCTTCTCCCTCTTCCCTCCCTCCCTCTATCCCTCCCCCCTCTCTCCTTCCCTCTATCCCTCCCTCCCTACCTCTCTTCTTCCCCTCCTCCCTCTTTGGGGGAAGTGGGGGCATGGGGAGAAGCTGGATTCCTGCAGGGCTTACAGGAGAGTCTAAGGTCCTTCCAAATCTCACAGAACAGTTTCTTGCTCTGTGGGAAGCTCACAGCTGACCTCTGCACCCAAGCGGATGATTGGGGACAGGCCCTGTGGACGGGCATTTTCACAAATGCCGGCTTTGCCAGGCATTGTTAGGTGGCCCCCAAACAGGTATAGTCCTGCTTTCTAACCCAGTCCTAAATTTGTTTCAGGTGCCCTCCCCTCTGGGCAAAGCCCAGGCACAAATCCTGACTGATCTAAAAGGATCCAGAAGGCCTTACAGCCTGAAAATGTAGGGTCAGTCTCAACCAATGGCATGTGAGAGGCCATCTGTTGGGGCCAGCCCAGCCCAGGCATGATTATTTAAAAGTGTACAATTATGGGATTTTTAAAAAATTCCATACATTTATGTCATCCCAAAAGAAACCTTTATGTTTTGCTGGGCACTTTGAATTTCCCCCTCTTCACTCCCTGGCAACCAGTGAGTAATCTCTTCTGACTCTCTGGACTTCATTTTCAATAGTCCATAGAAACAAAATTCCATGATGTGCAGCCCTGGGTTTCTGGCTTCTTCCACTGAGCATAGTGTTTTCACAGTTCACTCCCATTCTGGTAGGTTGTCACGTTGTGCCTGTCTGTTGCTGAGTGACCATTCAATGTGGATTATCGATACTTCCCCATTCTGATTATCCACTCACCAGTTGATGGGCATCTGGGTTGTTCTTACTCTTCGACTAACTAGGAATATTGATCCAATGAATATCTGTGTAAGTCCTTGGTGAGGATGTTCTCGAGTGTGTGTGTGTATGTGTGTGTGTGTGTGTGTGTGTGTGTGCGTGTATGAGTGTGTGCACACATGTCATGTGTATGCATGTGTACATGTGAGTGTATCAGTGTCTGTATGTGTGTATGTGTGTGTGCATTGTGCATGTATGCGTATGTGTGTGTGCATGTGTGTGATCAGACCCTCTTCAGAGCATGCAGTTCCAAGGACATCCCTGGGTTGGATACTTCTATGCTCTTTTTCTGTCCTCTAGTTCACAGATCAGCACTTTAAAGATGGGCCAGTAATAGCACGGCCTCCCTACTGCTGAATGCCAACCAGCGCGAAGTCTTATCTGCCTTTAATTTCATACCTTAGACACAGCTTCAGGTGAAAAATATGAGCCTGAGGAATGGCCTTGGGGACAGAATGTGGCGGCCTTCATTTCCAGAATGCCCCTGAGTGGAATGTCATAATCATGTGCTATAATTAATACATGGTGCTGCCCAGCCTGGGCTGAGATTCACGTGTGAGTCTCAGGGGGCCATGTATCACAGCAGAGCTCCACTTCATGGGCTGTAGCTCATGCTATCCACAGTGTTCTCAGAGTGTCTGTGCATGAGCCTGGAACCCTGAGGCTGGGGCCGAGAAGGGTCTGACTCAGCCAATCTGAGACTCTGTATCTGAGAGGTCTGTATCCACTGTCCTTTGTAAACACCTTGCTCCTGGGGACCCAATGCACAGGGTAAGGATATCCCAAATCTCAGTTTCCAACTCTGGATTAACATCTACGAATGTGTACTTGTAGGGTCTGTGGTAGCTGAGAACCCAGGGTCTAGAATCAGGAATAAATATAGATCCCACCTCCATTGCTTTCTAAAGATTAACTAATCAGTTGATGTTTCTTTCTTCATCTGTAGCCCAGGCTGACCTTGAGCCTATGATCTCACGGTTTCTGGCTCTTGAGTGCTGACATGAGCCACTCCCTGACCCCCATGCTTTTACTTTGTTACTGAGAGCAAATTCTTTCACCTCTTTCAACCTTCACGTCTTCATCTGTGAAACGCAAGATAAAGCAACACTTACTGCCTCACCTAGTTGCCGTGTGAGTTGAATAGAGCAACGTAAATGCCTTGGCCAATTCTCAGCAAAGAATGGGAGTTCTCATTGTCCTCTCTGTCACCTTCCTATTTTAATGGCACATACTTGCCTGCCTTTCCCTTTCTTCTATTTTGTCTTGAGCGGCACTGACCTCTGTTCATATGTATTAGTCATGGTTCTCTAGAGTCAAAAAACTTATGGAATGAATCAGTCTCTATCTATCATCTATCTATCTATCTATCTATCTATCTATCTATCTATCTATCTATTATCTATTTATCTATCTACTATCCATCCATCTATCTACCTATCTATCTATATCCCACCTCAAGATCTAGATCAAAAGCCTTCATCTTCCATCCAGATCACAAGTGTGCCCTCCATTCCTGGATTGTAGTTCATTCCAGATATAGTCAAACTGACAGCCAATGATAACCATCACATCATAGGAACTGAGGAGTATCCCCAACTGGTTCACGTCCCTTACCCCCCTGGAGGCCAGTCTCCTTTCCATTTTACACCTTACCCAATGTCTATTCCTTCCCTTCCTCTGGCAGGGAGCTCCTGTTGGAGGGGTCAGGGTACATGGCCCACCAACCATGCTGGATTGCATTTCTCACCACGACCCTTGTCACATCACGTTTGCTGAAGGGATTCACAGGTGACCTTTAAAAGCAGATGTGGCTCCTTGGCTGCCCTTCTCTGTGTGACTCAGAGGGCCATCCGTTCTCCAGCTAGTCTTTCTGCTGCATGTGAAGGGCTCTGCAACTGCTTGAACATGTTAATGTTCCACACATCAGTGCAGCTGTCCTGGTACCCACAAGCCTTGCTTGCCCTAAAGGCCTAGGCTCCACTGTGTCCCACCTTCCAGACTTCTTACCAGCCCTTTGTGGCCCCACTGCCCACTCAGCACCCAACACTTTGGTCTCCCTGCTACCAAAGCCTTATTCTGAGATCTAAGATAAGTTTCAGGAGGTCTAAGGGATCACAGCCTACATCCAGGCCCCACCCCAGCCTGTACATTTGGCCAGTTCCTATTTGTTGGGGTCTGGTCTGTGATCTCAGGACTGAGCCTGTGCCTCTTGGAGGTGTTTAGTTGACAAGAATGAAGTGCCCCTTAATTTCTCAAACTCAGTACCATTGCCAAGCACTTACTGAACTGGAAGGAAGGTGCAGGATAGAGCAGGCGGGGGGGAAAAAGAGGGCTGGATAGCTTTGGCTGAGATGAAGAGGTGATTTGGCCACAGGTAGGTAGAGGAAGTAGGAGACAAAAAGAACAGTAGAGTCACCCACACTGGAATGAACTTCAGGTCATTTGTTGAGGTTGGTGGTCCGTGTCCACGCACAAGCCCAAACAGGCCATCACACTGCCCTTGGGGATCAACTCAAGTCTGTAGTTCAAGGGGTTGGACACCAACTCCAGGGCTGCTGGACCATAGCCCAAGCCCTGTTTTCTGATGATTCTTACACATCCGTTACCATGTCTGGGCCCAGAACGAAGCATCCAGCTGCGACGGCTTCCTACAGATTCCACGGTGTTTTGTTTGAGGGAAGAATGAATCCAGGGCTTCTTATGGGCTCTCCTTGCTCTGTCAGCCACAAAATAAATTAGACGGGTCAAACGTTGTAGATTTAATCTCACTGTGAACTGAAAACATAGTAGCGTTCCTTGCCATCCGAGAATCTGCGAGCGCTTGGTGACCCCCAGATGAACCGGAGGGGCTGGGGCAGCCAGCAGGTGCAGCTGGAGCCTACTCAATGTGACATTCACCTCGATCCTTTGTGCCCTTCTGAGAACTGCTGCTCAGTGTTTGGAACTGAATACTCCAGGGCTTTCCCTCTGGCTCACAATTACCTGTACAAGGTAGAAAAAAAAAAAAAAAGGAAAAATTGAGAGAAATAAGGAGGGAAAAGGAAGAGGAAGAGGAGGAGGAGGAGGAGGGTAAAAGCAGGAAGGGTTGACTCCTCAGTGGACTGAGGAGGCCATGATGGTTCCCGTTAAAGGCAGAGGTTGGCACAGGGACCAGTGGGAGAGAAAGGAATGAGAAATAATGGTTGAAGGAAATTGGGTTTTTTCTGCTTCCTGGCAACAGGGAAAACTACGTGCTGGCTGGCTGGCTGGCTGGCTGGCTGGCTTGGAGGGAAGGGAAGAGAGAGAGGAGCTAGAGAGGTAGAGAGTTGTTGAGTGGCCTTGGCTGTGTGTACTGAGGCCTAGTGAATCTGACAGATTTGGGTATCTGTTATTGACAACTACTCAAGAGAGGCTTGGTCATGGTGATTTGGTATACCTAGCGGGGACCACTGGCACTCAGAGGCTATCCCCCAGAGACTCTTGCTATGGGACAGAGCTGAAAGCATCCTCTCACTGTCAACAGTCAGTCTTCAAAGTGCCCTTTGGAAGATGCCGCACCTTAGGCCTCCTGGGCACAGCATCTTGGGCCTCTGGAAAAGTCACCGAACCATTTAGAACACAGGCCTGAGCTGAACTGTGACTGTCTTTAATGCTAATCACAGGACATATCAGAGCTTTGGGGGTCTGAGGCTGTTGAGAAAGAAGGGATTTCAGTACCTTGAGACCTAGACTTCTTGGAAAGACAGGTTACTCCAGTGCCACCATTTAGATATCAGTACAGTTCTCAGCTTGCAGCTAAGGTGACGTTCATGTCTGAAACATAACCATCAGTGAGGTACTTGGCAGGCAGTGGGGGAAGAGTAGGGGCTGCGGGGCTTTCCCGCTTAGCACCTCCTAGCAGATGGCAACCTATGACATCAGGGTCCAGGCTCAACCTTGACTTGGGCAACACATTATATTTTGACGGGATTTCTCATCAAGGATAAATAAAAGGCTTTCTGGTGTCTAGCACCATACAGCCCCACAGTTACCTATCCAGAGAAGAAGAGGAGAAGGGTAGAGTCTAGGGCTGAAGGAGATGCTCTCAGTGGTAACGGGAATGAGGCCAGCGGTTGTTTACCAAGAGGCCTGGGCTTGGGGACTCTAAGGCTTCTTGGACATGCTCTGTCCTCAGTAGATCTCATGGACATTAGTAATTGGGATAACCATGGAATATTTTGGCTAACCCATCAAACCAGCCTCTCCTTTCACCAAGTCATCCTTCCTAGCCGAAGGCAGTCAAGGAAGCCTGAGTGGTGGGAGTGAGTGACTGGGGACTCTGAATCACTTAGCAACATGCCAGTACACATGCCACTAACCAAGATCCGGAGGGACATTACCTTTGCAGAGGTGTCCTGGCCAGCATTAACAATCTAAGTGTCGCCATTAACGATCGAAGCTAATACTGTCTTATCACTTTTGACCATTTCCATCCAGGCTATGGCTTAGAGTCCTTTCTGGACAGCAGCCTACCACATGGGACGTTTTGGACACTGTGGCTACTGGGCTGCTTGGTAGCTGTCTCAAACCTCAAAGAAGCCGTTCAAGGGGCTGGACTGCTCTGAGACCTGGGTTCACTCAGGGTCAGTCTCCTGAATGTGCTTCTTGTCCTTGGCATCAGAACCCTGTCAGGATTTCCCAGTGACCCCTGCTTGTGACTTGCCACTTTGAGGTTCAGTATGGCTTTCTCTGAAAATTCCAACCTGGGAAGAAAGATGGCTACTGAAGGTTTGTGTGTGTAGCGGGGTACTATGGCTTGGATCTGAAACATCCTCCAAGGTTCGTATGCTAAGTCTTGGTCTCTAACTGTTGACACTGTTTTGTGAGGTGGTGGCACCTTTAGGAAGAAGTGAGGTCACTGAGGTGTGCCCTTGAAGGAGTTGTTGTGACTCTGTCCCCTTCCGTTTCTCTTTCTACTTCCTGGTTGCCAAGCGGTAACCAGGCCTCCTCTGTCATGAGTCCCTGACATGTCCTGCGCAACCACAGGCCCAAAATAGCAGAGCCAAGTGACCATGGATGAAAACCTCTGAAACCAGGAGCCAAAACGAACCTTTTTTTTTCCTTTTAAGTTCATTGTCTCTGGCATTTTGTCATAGTCGTGCAAAACTAACTGGCATAGTTGATTCTAGGATGGCATTCAGACAAGTTGCCAAGTTATCTTTGTGCCTCTCCTGTCCCCAGTTGGTCCTTGGAAGCTTCAGGGTCACATATCCTAGAGGCTAGACAAGAGAGAAGATTCTGCTGATCCTGCTGACATCCAGGGTCACAGTCCTTTCTCCTGGGCTAAGGTGGCTCTCATAGTACAGGCTGAGGGGCCTCTGAGTCACTTAGCATCATTTCCGTCCACATGCCACTACCCACCTTGGCTCAGACATACTGCGAAGCCACTCTCACCTTTGAAGGCTTTTTCTTCTTGACTCTGGCCACTGAAGGTCTACTCCTTTTTTTTTTTTTTTTTGGTACTGTCCAAGCCAGAGGGACAGAGTCACTTTGGGGGTACCCACTGACCTGTCAATAGGCAGTTGGTTGGAAGTGATCCCAGGATCTTGTGGACAGAGTCTCCATAATTCAGTGTCTTCACCATTTCCACACCTACCCTACACCCACTGGAGAACAGTGGAAGCCATGACCCTATGAAGTCTGTAGCTTCCCTGGCCACAGGTAACACTGGGGTGAAATAGAATTTGACCGGCCCGATCATGGAGGTTTGGAAGCCTTGCTCTAGAGATCTAGGGCAGATTGAGGGGGAGACATCTCCGTGGAGGAATTGGGAGAGACACGGATGTGCTGGAGAAAATATGACAGGTTGGGGGGGGTCTGTGTACAGGAAGGTGGGGTGCGGCATGGCAGGAGGTGCATTCATGGAACCTCTGCTGTTCCACCTGAGTGAGGACCATGGGTGTGGGGAGAAGTCCTGGTGATAGTGTTTGTGCTGAGGTTCTAAGACAGCGGCACGGGAAGAGTCCTGTGGGAAACGGTGGGAGCGAGGATCCCAGACCGTCTGGTGCAGTGTGGCTGGTTTCAGATTCAAGGCTAGAAACGGCCTCTCTTTGTTTCATTGACAGCAAGAGTGTTACCTGAAAGTTGAGGTTAACCAGTATTCTACTTAAGTGTTAAAAAATGTTTTGTTTATGATATAAGTACATCAGTTTCTTCCCTCCAAGCCCTCCCATGCACCCCACCTCTCTTGTTCTCTCTCCAATTCATAGTCTCTTTTTACTCTAATTGGTGTGTGTGTGTGTGTGTGCATGTTCCGAAATATATAAACACAACCTGCTAAGTCTGTACAATGTTACTTGTATGCATATGTTTTCAGGACTGACCATTCCGCACTGGATAACCAATCAGTGTGCTCTTCCTGGGGAAGACTATTTTTCCTGCTCTCCAAATTCCTTAGCTGCCTGTAGTTCTTTGTCTAGGATTGAGGGTTTCCCCCTTCCACGTTAGCATGTCTGTTGGTGATGTCCTATTCAGATCATGTTTAGGTCGCCATGCTGAAGGAGATATCACGGGTGTAGGTTATTGGACATTGCTAGGAGACACAATCTCACAGCAAACTTCTTGTTCTTCTGGTTCTTACAATTTTTCTGCCCCCTCTTCCAAACTGATCCTTGAACCTTAGGTGTAGGAGTTGTGTTGTAGATGTCTTTATTGGGACTGGGCCCCACAGCTCTCCATTTTGATTGGTTGTGGTTTTATTTGTAATGGTCTCCATCTGTTGCAAAGAGAAGTTTCCTTGATGAGGAGTGAGACTGTATTTACCTGTGGGTGTAAAGAAATGTTTAGAACGTAGTTATGGGATGTGCTGGTTTAGCTAAGGGAGTTGTAGCTTTTCCTCTGAGATCCTTGACTTCACTGGCCCTTAGCAGTCTACTCCTAAGGAAACTAAACACAGAAGCAGGTGCAGTGTTCCTTTTGATTAACTTGGGATTGTTTGTGGAAAAGAAACCCAGTGGAGACAGCTCCGCCTGGAACTCTGCTGGTGTTTGAGGGCTTCCTCTTCAGCACATGAAGACGTGACACCCTGCTCTACCCCCACCCACCACAATGCTGATCGGAGTCTAAACAGCGTTGTGAGGTATCCACTAAGAAAGAGTGCAGGCCAAGGACACGTCATTTCTTTCTATAAAGGAAGACATCAAATATTTGTCAGCCGTATGGTTTCCACCTTTACAGCCAATGCTGCCATCATAGTTGGAAACAGTCACAAACAACGTGTAAATGATCCACATGATTGCTACCAAATAAGACTTCACTACAAAACAGCCAGTGGCATGGGTTTGGGCGTTTGCCATATTTTGCTGACTATTGACGTAGGCTGTGCATGGCTTGGGATCAGTCCTTTCTTTAGGCCACCCTGCCTCATGGCTCCCACGAAGGCTGCATCACATATGAGGAAAGCAGGGGCCTGGTGTGGCTGCCCAGGTTCAGAAGTTGGCCTGGCCTGATCTTGGTTTCTCCTGTTGCCAGATGTGATGTAAAGCCGGGATGTGCAGTTTTGATGAGCAGATTGTCTTGGCCTCAAATTGATGCCCATGGAAGTTGGACTTTTTTAAATTTAATATATATATATAATTACATATATATCTATATCTATCTTACAGTGCTGGCAATTAAGAGCATTCCATGCTAGACAAGAGCTCTGTCACTGAGCTCCATCCCTAGCCCTCAGATACAGGCTTTGGGGCTATTTCAGAGGGTCTGGAGCCTCCATATCAATGCCCAGCATACACTGGTCAGTTAACAAAGAGCCACTTGTCAGAAATTCCTCCAGTGGCCACTGTTGACATTGCTGTCTCTCTGTGCTAAGTCCCTGTCCCTGATCTGAGGGACAGTTTAAAACATGCCTGGAAATGCCGCTGTCACTCTTCCTTTTGAGGACAGCCCTCTAGGACCCGATTAAGCAGGGCTGGTCGTGAGGCCATTTCTTTCTGGGTTGACACTCGGTAAGTGGCAGGTGATCCTTCTGCTAATCCCCTTGGTGCCCCGAGAGGCTCATGGTAACAGATATCCCTGTGAATGCCAAAGAATCTGATTGAGTTACCTGCGGAGGCTGGGCCTTCTTCCTGCTCCTTCCCAAATAGAATGTGTTCAGATAAAGGCACCTTGACACGGGCCGCCATCTCTGGAGAGGCTGCTCTGCAGAGGAAATGGGATTTCCCTTAAGCTGTGGCGATATTACTTTTTGATTTTCCCTGAAGCATTTCACCAAATGCTGCCCATATGGGGGCTGCCGCACACCTGCTACAGCGATGGGCTGGGGGTGGGGCCGGGAGAGTCCTGGGGCTTACCTGCTTCCTATTGTAGCCATGGCCTTTGATTCTAGGGCCAGAGTAGTTTTGAATACTGGGAAATTTCACTATCGGGATTCCTCCTTTTCTCACCAGGATTAAGTAAGGATGCTGCATTGCCTGGAGGGGTCAGTGCCTCGTTTCAGTGCATCTGTGGCAACCGGGAAACCAAATGATGTGACGCATCTGTGAGCTTGTCCCTAGATCCAGACCCCCTTCCACTGGGTTCACAGAAGGCAGCCTTGTGGAGCAGAAAAGGCCTTGGGCAGGGTCCCTGAGCCTTGACTGTTGGCCTCAGTGTGTCTCTCTTGCTCTGTAGGTGACCTTCCCCTGGCCCCTTCTGCAGGCCCTTCTGGAAAACAGTTGAAGGTTAAAGATCACTCAGGTTTAAAGTGGGATTTGTTTTGCAAATAAAAATACAGGCTGCCTAGTTAGACCTGACTTTCAGATGTGTGAATAAAAAATTTTAGTATAAGTATGTTCGTTCTATCATTTGGAATGCATTTGTACTGAAGAAATTATCTGCTTCTTATGTGAAAGCCAAGTAGTATCTAAATCTAGATTTTGATGGCATTTTTCTTATTTTATCATTTGATTTCTATTATTTTAATTTGCTTACAAAGTTGCAAGAGGTGGTATTGTGTTCCCCAAAATATTGTGTACCCTAATAAACTTCTCTGGGGTCAGAGACAGAACAGCAACAATATTAAACATAGAGGATAGGCAGTGGTAGCACACACCTTTAATCCTAGCATTCCAGAGGCAGAAATCCATGTGTTCAAGGATACAGCCAAGCATTTAATCCCAGAAAGTGAGCCTTTAATCCCAGGGAGTGAGGCAGAAAGCAGAAAGATATATAAGGCGTGAGGACCAGAAACTAGAAGCATTTGGCTGGTTAAGCATTTGGCTGGTTAAGCTTTCAGGTTCTGGAGCAGCACAGTTCAGCTGAGATCCATTCTGGATGAGGACTCAAAGGCTTCCAGTCTGAGGAAACAAGATCAGCTGAGAAGTTGGCCAGGTGAGGTTAGCTGTGGCTTGTTCTGTCTCTCTGACCATCCAGCATTTCACCCCAATAACTGGCCCCAGGTTTGATTTTATTAATAAGACCTTTTAAGATTCCTGCTACAGTTGCAGGATTCCTTGTGGCATTTTTATACACATTTAGCTTTGGTTGATCCTTCCCTATGCTTCCTCCTCTCTTCTATCCCCCAATTCCTGCTTAAACCTTTCTACTTTTTAATTTTTGAAATGGGGTCCCAGTGGGTAGCCCAGGCTGGCCCCAAACTCAAGATCCCCTTGCCTCAGTCTACCAGGCTAGGAAGTGCTCTATGCCATGCATGGCTGGAATCCATACTTTGAGATATATAGTTTGGGCTTTGATGTCAATGGCTGTTGGTCGCCACAAACAGGTCAGAATGGAGTATCTAGACAATGCTAGAAAGTTATCCTGCTTGATTTAATGTTTATGCCCAAACTCACAAACTTGAAACATGGGTTCACTGCAATGTCTGTTCCTAGTGCCTAGTGGACTCTCCAGAGCTAGGCCAGTGCTTGGTGAAGATTAGATGATTGAGTGATCTCTGGCTCAGCGTGCATAGCTCCTTTACATCCTACGTTTGAACTTTTTTTGTACCACAGGGTCCAGCATACCAGCACTACCACAGTTCTTCCCAACACAAACCCCATCGATTTCTGAACACTCTGCCTTAGTTCAGTATCCCTGCTTCTCCTCAGATGCTCACATCCCGTAGACAGAGGTAGCCCTGCACTATTGCTATAATTAACGAGGCAATTCCATGTAGTTTATCTGATCATTAAAAGAGGTTTATTTCAGGGGTAACTTACAACCAATAAGGGGTTGATTACAGGATCTGGGAGAGATGAGGTACAGTCCAGAGTAGTTCTCTGGGGGAACTCTGACTTGGTCTGCAAATTCAGCCTCCAGGACCATGAGGGCCTAAGAGAGTGAACACATACACATCTCAGGTCTTAAGGGATCCTTCTTGGCCACACCCCAGGGGCAGGTCATAGGCAGGTGTGGCAGTTACTTGTTGCCACGCTAGGGGCAGTGTTTCGAGGTCAAAGCTGGAGCAGCTACCCACTACACTGCACAGTGGGCAGACTCTTGAGCATTGGAGCCAGATGGCTTGGGGTTGTCTCGGACTGTCTCCTTTAGCTCTTCCACCTGTTGGTGACAATGAAATCTAGTAAGGAAGACCCCCATGTAGGATAAGACTGCACATGGTGCCCACTTGGTGTCATGAAGGGACCCACTTGGGATGGAAGAATGTGCAGGGGATCAGAATCCAACAGATGACATCAAAAAGCCCAGCTCTATCCTTCTACAGCCGTAGACCTCCAGAACCTTCCATTTCCTTATATGCCAAAAGGATGCCTCTCAGGAATGATGGAGGATGATACAGAGCATAGATCTACACCTGCTAAGTCCTATGTTTACCAGGCCCATGGATGTCTGTTTACTGAGTTTAAATGGTATTGGCTTGGGGACCACTTTGTCTGGGCATAGACGAGAAGCTGGATCTGTAGGCCAGTGTCCCAAGTCCATGGTCCAAGGAGCATATGGGAAGCCCCATCCAATGTCCTGCAAAAAGCACAAGGTCCAGTCCAATGGAACAATGGAAGGAGGGGGTTCTGTCTCCACCAAACTGTCACTTCCCAGGTCCCTGTAGGTACTGTGCGGGAGGGCTGGAGTGGGGAGGGTGGCAGGTTCCCCTCCCTGCTCCTCTCCCATAGCTCCACCTGATATATGGTGAGAGCATTCTCTGCCCCACCAGCTTCTCACCCCAAAGAATAAAGGTCATTCTGAGCTTCAGCAGTTTGAGCTAGTAAAGATTTTTATAAAAACTCACTGTCTTGATTTGTGTTCAAGTACTTTAAAGTTCACATATTTCTTGTTTGAACTTTGCTGGCTGGAGTCATTTCATCTGCAATCAGCCTGGATTGGTTCTGCTTTTTCAGAGCCCATCAATTACAGAGAATCGGACTGCGGCACTCGCCATCCGTTCAGAGGCTTCGCCTCAGGCCAGCCGATTTATCTGACATTTAATAAGGAGTTTTAGATTTTGCAGCTTATCAGAAGAGATGCATGTGAGCCAGTGAATCCCAAATCAGGGGCCTGCTCCTGATGCTCTTGCCCTTCCATACTGCTCTGTCCTACAGCCTGGCTCTGAGTGATAGTGTTCTTCCTCCTTCCTCTGCCCTGTTTGAGCCGTCTTGAGCCATCTTTGTTTTCCTAAAATTATTTTAGGGTTAGTGTCCTGAAGTCATTTCTATGTTGAAAGACTGACCATGAGAGAACCTGAGAGGCAGGTTTTTTTGTTTTGTGTGTGTGTGTGTGTGTGTGTGTGTGTGTGTGTGTGTGTCTGTCTGTCTGTCTGTCTGTCTGGATCCCAGAGATCCACCTGTCTCTGACTCCCCAGCATTGAAATTACAAGTGTATGCCACCTCACTTGGCTTTTTCACATGTGTGTGGGGATCTGAACTCAGGTCTTCAAGCCTATGCAGCAAGCCCTTTACTAACTAAGCTGTTAGTAACCCTCAATCTCAAGATCAAGCTTTGGCTTAAACAATGACGCTCAGAAATTACAAATGGGCAGGGGCTCAGTGCAGAGGAAAAGATCCACCAATAGGCGATGACTATGGTTCTGTGCTTAGGGAACACCCTGTGCACCAGACGAATAGAGTAGCTACTGAAGGTCAGATGCACTGGGCTGGGCTGAGTGCTCCAGTAGAAGCATTGCCATAGTTTGAATGTGAACTATGTTTGAATTCTTGGTCCTTGGTCCATACTGCTTGGGGAGACTGGAACAAAAAGAAGTAGGGTCTAGATGGAGGAAGTGGGTGACCAGAAGGCAGGCCTTAAAGTTTTATAGCTTGTTTCCCTTCCTATCCCCTGTGTCTCCTGATTGGTCAAGAGGTGAGCAAGCAAGCTCCCAGTCCTACAGTCAAGACCATGAGCTGCTCCTCTCACTGCTCCGTCCCCACCATGGACGGTACCCCCAACCATCAGTCAAAGTCAATTCTTCTTCCTCTCCCTAGTCGCTCCTGTCAGGTGTTTGACCACAGCAGTGTCCCTGATAGAGGTGCTGAGGGCTCATACTGAGGATATTGTGGACGGGGACTGTCCTAGCCTACATCTTCTGGCTACAGCTCAGGCAATGAGCAGTCATCCCCACATCTAACTGCAGTGGGCCATGGTCTTTGATGCAAGGGTCTTTATGGTTGCCTTTAATACTGAACTAATACACAGACTGAGTTTGTTTCTGTTTATAGAATCAATTCCATTTTCATGGGCAAATTTTGTACATTTAACTTGCCTGCCCAAGGTTTCCATCATAGATGCTTCCTATGGGAAGAGTTTCACTAGATATAAGAATGTCGGTTGATTGCAAAACTATTGCTTTGGTCATTCAGGACATTTGGGCTAAAAGAAAAAGGAGTGAGTTCTTTGCGGTTCTCACCACATAATTTCTAAGTTTTTGTGTACTGAGACCCAGAGGGGCCTCCAGAGTTGCTGTCATTATCTTCTCCAGATGTGTCCCTCTGGTGCAGGGAGGTGGTTAGAGGTTGAGGACCTCAGCCACGTCCCTGAAGCTCTCCTTAGTGGTGTTGAGATAAGCCTGAGAGTTTGGGGCACCCGGCTCTGCATCACACCCCCAACCATGTCACCCTGCCTGCTCTGAGCTCTATGTCCTGATTTGTTATTCCTGAATGTCTCTGTTTACACTAGAGCTTGGTCTTGGGGCCAGGGAGCTATTTTGGCTGGTAAAGTGCTTCCTGAGCAAGGACGAGGACCTGAGTTTGGAGCCCAAGCACTCCTGTCAAAAAGCCAAGTGAGGTGATGTGGCTTTACCCAAGATTGGTGCAGGCCCCCATGGGGACCTCCCCATGGAGCATCAAATCTGTAGACAAAGCTGCTGCCTGCACAAGCCTCATGGATGACAGACACACCGCACCAGCAGTCCAAGTGTGAGCTCTTGCCTTCCTGCTGTGTCTGCTTTCCCAGGGTCCTCTACCCGAGTAAGCTGCACTTGTGAGAGGTGCCTCCTTCTCTCTCAACTACTGAATCCCGAGATTCCATCGCAGAAGAACCCAGACTCAAACCAGTGGATCTGTTCAGCTCTGTCTCCAGCACCACAGGCCATATCTTCTCTCACCTCAGCTGGTCTTCCTGCTACAGTTCTTACTGGGCTTAATCAATTGTCTACACTAGCAACGGGAATTCTTTATCTAAATGGTCAGTCCAATCTTGCCATTTGTCAGATTAAGAGCGCTGAGTGGCTGCTGGTGTGCTTGGGGCAGAGCAGCTCCTCTCCATCATGTCTAGGGTCTTGCTCCCTCTCCTCTGCACTCACCTCCCACACCATGCTTTGTCCACACTTGCTTGTCCTCCTTTCCCAATCCGGGCACTTTAGTGTGCCCATACTTCTCTGCTTAGCAGCCCCAGGGGCTCAGTCCCTTTGGCCCTCCTCCCCTCCCTTACCTCACACACATCAGAGTAGTTCTATTTCATGTCCCCAAGCAGCCTCTTCTGCCTTTAATATAATAGCTGTCCCCTGTGTGAGAATGGCCCGATCACCTGACTGTTCCTCTTGGATGTCCCTATATGTCAGGCACTCATTTCTGCCCCCAGCACTTGCCACTGGCCCTGGCATATGCGTCACATTGTTGGAAATTTGCTGATTTTTGACCAAGCATTTTTACCCTACAATGACCATTTCAATGGCTCAAACTCATCATGGTCAAATGAAGGAAGATTAAAACAATCTTTCTTCATTTTAATTAGAGTGTCTTTGATGACCAGCAAAGGCAAAGTCTGGCATAGACCTTTGAATGTCAAGGCTAACCAGGTAGAGGTGGTTCCCAGAATGGGTGTCAAAGACCAACAGGAATACATTAAGATTGAAACACAGTACCACAAGGAAAAGGCCCCCATTCTCTTGTTGTGAGTTCTATAGCTGTGCAGCTTGGAAGACACCCCTGAAGACAGAAAGCAGATGGGGGTGGGTTTGTTGAGGAAAAAATCTCAACAACTCAGTTACATGGCTTCAACATTCAAGCAACAATTTTTTTTGTATACTTGTGGAATAAC
This sequence comes from Peromyscus aztecus, assembly GCA_902168405.1. Lineage (NCBI taxonomy): Eukaryota > Metazoa > Chordata > Mammalia > Rodentia > Cricetidae > Peromyscus > Peromyscus aztecus. The sequence goes on from CABHPQ010196852.1 coordinate 20,044, forward strand.
TTTCCTTTAGTAAAATATGATTTATAGATAAATACTTTAGGAAAGTACTTTTGATTTTCAAAACCAAACATTCTGAGTGACTGTGTGGGTCCCTGGGAGACTTAGGTGAGTTAGGAATTGTCAGACTTCTGACACCTTCCTTGCCTTGTTCCCTTTGCGTGGAGCATGGTTGTTGATAAAGCCGGTTTCACTGGCTGGAAGTTAGCAGGAGACTGCCATCTATAGACCCTGGACCTGGTAACACACTGCGAGAGGAGTACAGACGCAGAGGTCTGGCTGTCTCAGCCGTCCTCTGCAATCACCGCCCAGGGTTCTGCTGCTAGGTTTTGCAGTGCCTCTGCCCCTTCCGTGGATGTCCTTTGGCGTGTTTTGCAGAAGGGTTGAAAAGGTTTACCATAAGAAAGACCAAAGGAGGCAGGCAGGCCAGCCTGGTCTACAGAGTGAGTTCCAGGACAGCCAGGGCTACACAGAGAAAGCCTGTCCTGAAAACCAAATCAAACAAACATTTAACAGAAAGACCAAAGCATCTCTTTTAATGGTCTTCCCTAGTCCTTGGGGGAAGATCCAGCTTCCCCTTCTGCAGATGAAGAAACTGGGACCCTCCTATGTCAGAGGCCTTGCTGCAAGGTACCACTCAGGCCTCAGGGTGGCGCTGGGGCACTCTCAGGTGTGTTGGCCTTTTGTGGGCGTACCATCTACAGAATTCAGACCTTCTACATTCAATGCACACATCCACCACTGAGCTGCACTCCAGCCCCATCCATCACCTGATACAGGAAAACAAGGCTCTCAGCAGAGGGGTGCAGAGGTCTCCAAAAGCAAGAAATTGAATCTGCTCAAGGTTGATGCCCAGAGCACAGACCCCACCATTCTGTAACCCGTTACCTCTCAAAATTTTCTTTCTTTTCCTTCCTTCCTTCCTTCCTTCCTTCCTTCCTTCCTTCCTTCCTTCCTTCCTTCCTCCCTCCCG
>CABHPQ010196852.1:21113-40282 GCA_902168405.1 Peromyscus aztecus
TTCTTTCTTTCTTTCTTTCTTTCTTTCTTTCTTTCTTTCTTTCACAACAGAGACCCAAACCAGACCTTTAGACATAACTGAAGATAATGATAATGACTGGCTAAGTACATAAGCAGGGCTGTGGAAGGAGATGGACTTCAGGTTTGGATTGTTTTCATAAAATATCGCTGTATTTAGCAATAATATGAAAACAGCAATTATGGTTCTACCCTTCTGTAGAGGGAGGGTTGTATACAATTTCAACAATTGCTGTATGCATGCTATAGAGGCAAAGGGTGTTGGATGCCCTCAAGTCAAAACTGCCATGTCTGGCCATATCTGAAATGGTTGCTCCCTCCTGTGCCCAGGTGCCAGGCCCATGGACAAAGGCCCGCTTGTTCACTGGACTTGGTGCCCTGATGATTTTCACAGAGGGGCTTCCAGGGCGTCTGTGCCCCGCAGCTCTCCTAAGAAGGACAAGGCAGGTACCGGTGCCCTGTCACTCATGCCTTCTGTCTCTCCAGTATTTCCTTCCCCACCTGAAAGGTGAGCCAAGATGAAACCTGCTCAAGTGGGAAGGACATTGACATGCAAAGCTGGAGGTCCCCGTGTATAACACAAGGCTGACCCTTACTACTCATCCACAGCCCATCATGGCTGCTCCTGTACTCGGAACCCTCCAAGGGCCAGAGTCCTTCATTTCTCAGAGGGCTTCCCTGCCTCCTCCCCGGGGGGATTGGCTGCCTCTTTCTAGGACACCCACCTTCCAAGCCCTGTGCCTCCATATTGGTTCGCACAGTTCTGCTCTCCAGCACCACAACTGCACAGCCCTCTTTTGCACCACACTGTCTCATATGGAAAGGGATACTATGCTCAGCTTTTGTTCTCAAGGTAGAGCTGGGAGCCTGCTGTGCAGTTAAGTGGCCATGAGCATTCAGTGACTAAAGATGAAGGGATGCGGTGGCACACCTCTGCCCCCAAGGGCCTTTCTGAGGAGAGACCCTTGTATCAGTATTTCACTTTTGACAGCTGAAGTCAGGGTCACCAACTCCTGTTAGAAACAGAAAGCGTGTGTTCTAGGCATTGTTCCAGCTACTAAAATTCACCAGTGAAGTGCAAAAGCAGCCAAACCTGATAGATAAACAAATAACAGTTCTAATAAAACTTTATTTACATCCCAAGCAGAAACTACATTTAGTCTACCGGCTATAGTTCTCTGGCTAAGGGTTTGCAACGCAACCCCTTGCTGTTGCCATGGGTGGGGTTTTCTTGCTGGAACTCAAAGACAGAGCAGAATGGATAAGGGCTCCATGGCTGAGCCCCGCCGCTCTGTGCTCATCTTTACGCCTTTACTCCTGAATTGCTTAGATTTCTTCTCATTTTGAATATCTTAGAGAAAAGTTGAAAACAGTGCTAGGGGCAGAGAAGGCATGATGGAAGCCCTGGGAACGGAACTTCTTGAGGTCTCGGGGTACTGGGACAGTTCCTGATGTAAAAGAGCAGCCATCATTGCTATTCTAATAAAAGACTGAATAAATACTTTTTCTTAAGTACCTGAGGAAGTTATCTCAGGGGCAGACCACAGAAAGTAGCAGAAATGTTGGTCACAAGTTGGGGAGATTCTGAGCCTTTCCCATGAGAGGAAAAAGCCAAGCGCAGGGCATCCATCTGCTCTGTCTGGGGAGACAGACAACCTCCTGACCCTCTCTAAATGTCTGTGAAATGGGAATGTGGACATTCACTTCTCAAACATGAAAAGATTATAGTACAAATGCCAGGGATCAGAACAATGACAACCACATGGCAGGGACCAGAAGGCTAATCTACCCTGCACAATGAAGTCTCCCAACCTGTGCAACAGACAGTGGTTAACAAAAAAGTGAGTTTCTAGAGGATTCTGGCCCCCAATTTTCCTTCCAGCCACCACTGCCTTTGTCCCACAGAATAGTCAAGAGCTGTGTCCCACCCTGAGAATGGGTTGCTCTAGTGAATGGATCATTATTAGAAGTTCTGGGTTGCAGGTAGGGAGTAGATGGAGTGGAACCCAATGGTAGAGCTCTTGTCTAGTATTCATGAGGCCCTGGGTTCAGTGCCAGCACGGGAGTAGGGGGCATGTTAAAGGCATTTCTATGTTTCCATCATTCCTGGGTCCTGTCTTTGATGGGGAGACAGGATTCCTGAAGGTCACAAGCAGTGGTGCTGGGAGGTAGCAATGAATTAATGTTATTCCCATTAATGAATATCCCAAAGCCGTGATGAGCTGGGGCTGACATCTGCTGTCTCACACATCTTCAAATCCACTTCGTCATTCCTGGTGTTGAGTTTGAGTCTTGATAAGGAAGAGGCCATCTACACAGGAATCCACGGAGTAGCATTAGCCACTCCTCAAGTTTCTCAAGAGCAACGGCAACAGTGCTTTTGTCCTTCTGGGATCACCCCCTCCATCCTCCAGACAACACAACCGCTACTCACACACTTAGAGTAGACAAGGCAGGTGACATCTCCCTCTTGCTCATCAACTGTCTCTCTGTCACTTGTCCCTAAGTTTGGCTCCTCAGGTCTTCGTCTCCTTGAACATGTTGCTACTCTTGGCTCTCATTCACTGTCCATCTCCAGGCTCAGAGGGTGGAGGCAGGAGACCTGAAGGAGCTGGCTATCTATCTGATGACTCAGTTGACTTAATCATTTCTCTCTGAAAACCCTTGTCTGTACTCAGCCACTCAACGTCCAAGGAAAGGCCCTGGCCACCAGCTCAAGGCGTCTTCATCTGTGCAGATGACTACCCTCTTTCTGTGTCTTCTCACTTGCTGTGAGTGCTCGTATCTGAAAGGACCATCTTGCCCTCTGAGATGATTTACTTGCCTCCTCCCTCTTCCCGCTTTGAAGCAATCTTTGTCAGTGCCTCAGATTTCTCTTGACTTCTCCCTTTCCTTTTCTTCGTTCTCTCTCTCGGGTTGGCTTTCCAAAGCCCCAGTACACTTGGTGCTTACAACACAAATCCTTCAACAAAGTAGCCTCCACCCACCCCGTCTCTCTCCTCTTGCTCCTGACCCTTACCCCCTCACCTCCCCACTCTCAGCTCTTTTCCACTCACTGGGGTGATTTTCAGCAGAGATTGCTCAATCTCCCTGCTGACTGCCGGGGCTTAGAGAAGCAGGTCCGATTCTTTATGTCCTGTGTTGGATTTAATGCCAGAGTGCCATAGATTGTTCAGCGCATTAACTTTACAGCACCGTCCTCTCTAAAACTGAGCCGAACAGGCAAGCCTCGTCTCCGTTTTATGGAAACCCAGTCACTGTACAAGAAAAACTGGCTGTTTAAAAGCTACTTAAACCTTGCATAAATTATCCTCCGCCTTTGCTACCAAAAGGCCTTCTAAGGACAAGCCACTGAACATTCCCTGCTGCCCCCTCCTGTGTTCACTGGCTTGTGCTGATGACAGGGTTGGGCTGGGTAGGCCCTGCATCACCTCACCTTCAAGAAGCTTGTTAGCAATAATTTCAGTCGGGCACAGTGGCTTCAGTAAGCTTGCAGTCTACAAGTTTGAGTCCAGCCTCAGTCTCAAAGGGAGTTCTAGGTCAGTCTGGGCTACAGACTAAGGACCTACCTCAAAAAAAGAAAACCAAACCAAACCGTAACAACAAGATACATTTTCCTGTTAAACTTCTGAGTTACATGTTCAATAAATGACTCTGTGAATAGGAAACATGCCTGCATTTGGGCATTGATGATATTCCTTCTACAGTTCTGCAATTTCAAATTTTGTAAGATACTCTTGGAGCCTTTCTAATACCTACACTGGCCAAGCACACACACACACACACACACACACACACACACACACACACACACGCACGCACGCACATGCACAGACAGACACATGCACACACATACACATGCACACACTGCAGACACACAGAGGCATGCACACTCGCACACACACATACACAGGCAAGCACACATACACGATTACTGATTTTTACGAAATGATTAACCTCTTAAGGGACTTAGCGTGTGAACGTGATTGTTTATTTCAAGTATTTGTCACTGGTGTCCTTTTCCTCCATGCAGACCTGGCTTTGTATCAGGGCGTCCTAAACCCCTGCTGTTGGTGCTGCCTTGATCTCAGCAGCAATCAGAAGAGTCGCAGGGGCTTTCCAGAACATGCAGAAAGAACCAGAATGAAGGCAGACCTCCCCCCACCCCGCCTCAGTGGACACTCCTCTGAAACATCGTCAGAGGTGGTTGGGGCCAGGACTCGTATCTTTACAGTCTCCTGTCTCCAGCGCCCACTTGGTACCCAGAGGAAAGATGAACAATGGGACGCATGGTTTGGGGGATACATCCTTCCAAGTGTTGCCTCCCAGCTTGCTCCTGAAGAGCTGACTCCTTCCAGGAAGCCACCAGCTGGACCAGGATGCTCTTTCGCAGTGGTCCCCCATTCATGGTTCCCCTCCCAGTTTCAGTCCCACAGGGATTACCACAGCAGGCAGCCAAGGTTCAGGCTTCCCACCTGTCTGGCTCCCCCCACCCCCACCCCTCTGGCAGGTGTGCCTCTGTAAGGGCTGCTGAGTTTCATAGCTCGCTTTGCCCAGTGGCCGGTGCAGACCTAGATGCACAGAGCAGCATCGTTGATATCCAGCACACAGCCAAGATGGTGGTAGGGCATCTGGGATTCATCAGATGGCCCTCAGAAGCCTTATGGGATGCTCTCCCAGAATCGTCCCATGGCCTGGATCTTCACCCCAAGAATTGGGGGGGGAGGGGGAAACAACCCGACCGTTCCACCCAGAGATCAAACAGTCAAGGGAGCTGATCAAAAGCATCTCATTTCACATTGCAATCCTTGGAGTGCGGATTTCTCTTCCTTCCAAAATGCCAGCCAGAATCTCTCTCTTGTGAACTCCCTAAATCTAACCCTCAACCGGCAGATTCCAGCGGTGGCTCAGAGAAGGCCGCCCTGCAGTGGAGCCTCTGATGAAGGAATCAGTCAGGAATTCATGAAGAATTTATCTAGCTGCCAAAAGCAGCCCCACCCTCCCTTTCTTGTATGTTAGAATTGATGCAAAGTTTCCGAGACAAGCCTGCGATTGCGGCTGTCACCAAACAATGCCATATTTCTTTTCTTCTCTTAAATTCTAGGGATCATTCCCCGTAAGAGGGCAATTTGTCTGTCAGGCAGGCAAAACAGAGGCCGCTCTACCCTCATTAAACTGACAGCAAGGGTTATTAGCAGAAAACGAAGCCAGCCCTCCATGAAGCTAGCCACTGTTTTTTTGTGGCGAGCGCCAGGGAGATATTTTCAGTAATTAATTTGATAAATATATTAATTATGAATTGAGTTGACAGTACAATCAGATTGTCAGCCTTCCAGACAGCCTCTTGTGATACGTAGCTCCGTGATGAAGTGCTTGGATTTCAGACCTGTCATCCTAAGGCAGTCCCTTATCACCCGTCTGCCCATTCACTCTGTAATTTCCTGCGCATTGTAATTAAATGGTGGCTTTCTGATTGGGAGTGACTCCTCAAACTTAATCTCTCTTTCTCTCTGGCATGTGGGGGAGGGGCACAAAAAGCCCTTTGTTTCTGGGCGTTTTTTCTATGTTAAGGAGCAGGCTTGTCTTTCCTACTCCTTAAAATGAACTCATGTGGGCCTGAAGGGCGCTGAGCAGAAGGAGGCTGAACCAGCAGCTTCAGGCCCTGCAGGCGCCAGGAGGCCACGATGGGAGACTCGGCTTCCAGCAGACTCCATGTGGCCTCCTTCTGCCTCTGCCACCTTGGGCAGGTCACCATTCCTCCCAAGTCCTATTTCCTACATCGTAGGAAGAAAGGGTTGGTGAAAACCATCACAGAGGTTCCCCCCTAAGGCCTGCAGCTCTGGGATCCCAAGGACCGGCCTGCTCTGCCAGCACCCCTTCCAGAGCCCTGGAAATGGGATGGAAGGTGAGGGAAAGAGGAGCGGCAAGTGCCAGCTGTATTTCTCCAGGACAGGTCATTCAGGGAGTCCCTGGCTAACACTTTTCCCCCCTTTTGATGAAATTAATTATGAACACTGCCCGGGGTCATTTGACTCCGGAGATACATGTCAAGATAAAATATTTCAGAAACACTTCTATTTAATAATTTAAGATGGTGGTTCACATTTGGGTGCAACAAAGGGAATTATTGGTAATTGCACATTTTAAAGAGGTATGGTGAAGCCCAGCAAAGTAGGGGAACAATGGGAAAAAAATAAGGAAGGTCACCAAAGGGTTTTGTTTGGTAAGAACCTGAGGAGAAAGGCCCAGACACCTGGGGCTGGACACAGAGAGACAGTCCTCAGAGAAGGAGTCATCGGCCTCTGCATCAGAGAAAGTCTAGGATTTGCCATTCTGTCCCCAAGCCCCACAGCTGAGACGCAAATACCATGAGAAGAATAGCAGCTTTTTATACCACAGAGGCCCAAGTTCCAAATTCGGCTGTCCCTTTCCTGATAGGCCTCAATTCTTTGTCTGTAAAATGGGCTAGTAAAGTATCTACTCCAGGCATGAGGTGAAGGTCAAACTTAATAATGCAGGTAAGGTCCCTTCCAGAGCAACCGGCACACTGGAAGCTGTGTAGTTAGAAGCTGTCGCTACTACGTGGGTTACTATCTCTCAGAAGGTAGGTGACAAGATACTGTATTTTATGGATGAAGAGCTGAAGCACAGAGAAGTTCAGCAACTTTCCCAAAGCTGCCCAGAGAGGTAGTGGCAGAGCTGGGGTTTGAACATGAACAGCTGGACTACAGGAACTGGGTTTCCCCTGTGGGAAGAGGTGAGAACAGCACATGCTGGGGAAACTGAAACAAGCCTTTGGACCATTTCCTTTGGGGGAGAACAGGGTATGCTCACCCGCTGTGCCTGGGTTGGTTCTTGGTGGGACGTGTCTTGGTTTTCTTTGCTGTGTCTGGAGGAATGAGTGACGTCCTTGAGCGTGCTAACCAGAGCACTTGGGAATCTCTGGGGAATTACAGAATAGAAAGGGCAGCACAGCCTGGGGACACAAACTCTAGGTGACCTTGGTCAGGTGTTCCTTCTCTGAGGCTCAGAGAAGTGCTTGCTTTGTAATTGTGAGGACCCAAATTAGGTCCCCAGAGCCCACAAATAAAAGGCTAGTGTGTGTGGTATGCTCTTGTAAACCTGGTGCTGGAGAGTGGGAGACAGGAAGACTCCTGGAATTCACTGACCAGCCAACCTAGCCTAGCTGGTGAGCCCCAAACCAATGAGAGACTCTGTCTCAAAAAGTAAAGTGGGTGGTGCCTAGGACTGACAACTAAGGTTGTCCTCTGGTCTCCATGTGCATGTGCAAATCTCTCACACAAACATGTATACCCACATGTACACCCCCACCCATACCTATGCATACACACACACAGAAACCTGGAAAGGCTTACAAAATATACCTGCACTGATTCTCCCTACATTTCCCAGCATCCCTTGCAGCTAAAGTGGGATTATATCAGATGCTCTGGCCAATGAGATACTAGAGAAAGTGACACATGACACTTCCAGGCTGAAGCAGTTTACTGCTGGGGTGTCCTCACAGCTGACTCCCTCCCCAGAAACCTTGGAGACCATAGCATGCTTCAGATAAAAGGATGGCTGATCCACCTGTGTGACCCAAGACCAAGGGGTAAAATGTCTAACCATGCCACTGTGGTTTGGGGATTTTTCTACATGCCTGAGCTTTTGTGACTCTTATATCTTCTTTTGCCCATTCTCCAGGAAGCTAGAGTCACCCTTGCTGCTGGTCCTTTGCACCCACCATTTCTGGGATGTCTGTTCCTCATCCTACTACTTCCTTCATCCTTAGCTACCCCACCCCACCCCATGTCCCTCAACCTTCCCTGAAGACCTGTGCAGAATTTCTCAGATTCTTCTCTGGGTCACCCCAGGAGAACATGCCCACCTCCAGCTCCTGCCTAGTCCTCAGTATCCCTCTCTGCTACGTACTAGTCTTCTCTGATTGGTCATCTGTGAGGTTGACCACATCCTGTCCTACTTTGCACAAGTGCTTAGTTAACACTCATCACATGCTTGCATGGATGGGTGGCAGCTATCAGGAGAGTGACAGCTTCCTCTGCTCTGTGATCTCTGCGGATTGCCACATCCCAATCCATTGAGGACCAAGCATCTGGCTGGACCTCCTTGGGGAGCAGGACCCAGTGAACTGACTCCCACCAAAGACACAAACAAACAGCCTTTAGTTCTATTCTGCAACCACATTAAGCTGAGTCTTTGAGGAAAGCCTTTCTCCAGGGCCTGGTACGCATGTGCCTTGTCTCAAAGAGATGGTTCTAAGGTGCCTACCCAAGGTTAGTAGTGGTCTCTAGTTGTTGGCTATGGAACAGGGCTGGGTGCAGAGTCTACTGAGCTAAGTGAGACTGGTCATTCTCTGTCCCCAACTCCGCTTCCACGGGAAAGGGCTGCATTTGGACTTGACCATCAACACAACCCTGGAGGAGCCACCGGGGCTATGCTCTTGGCTGAAAGGGTTTCTTTTGTTGTTGTTGCTTATTTTATTTTATGTACATGAGTGCTTTGTTTTCGTCCATTATCAGAAGAGGGAATCAGATCCCATTACAGATGGTTGTGAGCCACCACATGGTTGCTGGGAATTGAACTCAGGACCTCTGGAAAAGCAGCCAGTTCTCTTAACTGCTGAGCCATTTCTTCAGCCCCCAGGCTGCAAGATTTTTAAAGTCAGCTTTCTTGAAGAACCCGGATGCCTGTGTAAAACTCTTAGCTTGTGTCTATCACCTGGAAACTTGGTCCCTGGTGTGAGCAGAGGATGGGCCACAGCATTGAAGCACCGTGCTTGGATACTGGAGTCGATGAGACCCTTGGTAGGGTTTCCACCTATTGGATTCCATCTACTGGAGTTCCCCAGCGCAGGAAAACAAAAGCAAAATGAACCCTCCTTTCATAGTACTCAGAGGTTTTTGCCTTTTGCTGAAGGCAAAGCTGATGCGTATAAGCAAGCCGACCCAAGTAACCAAGACGACATTTGAAAGGGAAGAAAGAATGGGCTCACTCAGGACAGCAGCAGGTCTCTGGTTCAGATCTTTTTCCAGGAACAAATGCATGCCTTCCCCTCCCCCCGCCAAAGTTCTGGATTGCCATCTTCTCCTCAGAGTGAGCTTAAGGATGCTGAGCATGGCCAGGGCTGAACATTTCCCTTTGTCAGATCATTCTTGAATCTACACTTCCACGTGTTCCTGTTGTATTTCAAAGCATAAACATGATTGCGCTTCAGGGGGTGCTGAGGAAGACCAAAGACAAGCGTAGTGTCTATGATCCCACCCTCCCTCCGCCTCAGAAATGTTCTCATCAGTGCTCCCTGGGTGTCACTTACTAAATCCTGCATGGCAAACCATAAACGCCTTCATTTTATAACAGAAGTGACTGCTAAGTGGACGCAAATTGATTCTGGAGAGGATGCTAAGTGATAATCCCCCCCAGTTTCCCAGGAAAGAAAATATACCTATTTGAGGGAATTTTCAACTTGGGTTTGAACTTGCTGATGCCTTTTTTAGAGTCCAAGTGGAGACTATGGTGCTTTTGTGTGCCTGTCAGATGTCTTTGCTTAATGCGGAGGGAGGAATGATAAATATGTAGAATGCTTTGATGTTAAGACCCCACAGGCCTCCAATGGGGCTGAGTAGAAGGCAGTTGACACTGTGGTTTTCATCCCTCCACAGGGATCGAGCAGATGCTTGAAAATAAATGGCACCTGTGGAGAAAGTCCCTTGTCCCTGATTATGTCACCGGAGACTGTGTTCCCCATGCAGACTCAAGGGCATTTGGACTCAGAGCTCCTCCTGGCAGGGAACCGAAGGCGGGCAGGGGATGAAAGGCAGGGAATGGCTTTGTTGTGTGCTGTCTGCCAGGGAATCTGCAGGTGAGCCCAGGCAGCAGTGACCAAAGGATGCATGGTACCTGGGGCTAATCTGCAGACAGGGATATAAAAGGAAAAAGTACTCTAGGGATGAATGGATAACTCCACGTGGCTGGGCTGCCTTCCCTATGGAGCCTCCGTATTGCCAGTTGTAAATGAGGGGTTGGGATGGGAGGTCTCTGAGATGCTGTTACTTGGAGATGGTTATAAGCCATCTCCCTTCTGTTGGAGATGGGACCCTTTGGAGGCCTGTCTCAGCTTGTGCCCTTGAGGTCAACCTCTCCTCTTGCTGTGATTGGTAAGGGTCAAGGTGGTAGGGGCAGGTAGGTAGAGCATTACAGAAATATCTGAAAACCGTGCATCTCCAGTCTGCCTAAGTAGGACTTTTGGGAGACCCAAGTACTTTTGCTTTCATAGACTTTTCCTACACACACACACACACACACACACACACACACACACACACACACCTGGATATGTATATATACACTCACAATACTGGCTAGATTTCTTATTATTCATCCGTGATTCATTGATTCATATATTCATTTTTTTCTTTCTGATTTTAAGAAGAGTATAAATGAAAAAGAAAATATTGTCACAAATCATTAAGAAGTGGTTAGGGCTGGTGAGAGAGCTCACTTGGTAAAGTGATGGCCACATCAGCATGAAGACTAAAGTCCAGCTCCCCAGGAACCATGCAAAAAGCCAGGTGTAGAAGACAAGGGGAACTCTGGGGCTTGCTGGCCAGTCAGCAGCCAGCAAGCTCCAGGAATTGGTAAGTTTCGGGTATGGCGAGGGACCCTGTTTCAAGACATGAGGTGGAAAGCAATAAAGAAAAATATCAGCTTCTGACCTCCACATGTGCGATTGCATGTGTATGTATGCATGTGCATATACCACACAGCATGCTAACAAATATACACATATATACAACACACACACATGCACACACACACACACACACACACACACACACACACACACACACACACACCTGGAGTCATGAATATGTGTGATTTACTCACTGATTCATAGGAAGTCACCAGCCATCAGAGGCTGCCAGTCAACTGTTGGAATTGCATCTCAGTGACCAGTCTCTACCCAGTACTAGCCAGAGGAACCAAAGAAAATGGGAACCTTGCTGAGTTGTGTCTCATGAACTTGTCTGGGAAGGTAAATGGAGGCTGTCCTAACCTCAGGGCCCCAGCCCTGTGCAGCCTGGTACAACAGGACAGTGTGAGGTTTGGGGTCAGAAACTTCTAGGCTCTCATCTTCCAACCACCTATCTAACTGGATGACCTTGTTGGCTTGGCCACCCCTTGTCAGTCTGTAAAAAGAGTCTAGGTCTCTTGAGGCACTTGATAAATGGGAGCTATGCTGGAATGTCACATATACGATGACAACAGGATTCCTATTTTTCCAGGAAGTGTCACTATCCATCACTTCCAAGAGCTCCATAAGTGCATTCGAGTGTGGCCAACCACATGGCCCAATTGCAACTCCAGAAATTATGGACCTGATAACTGCCTCTCTGGTTCTGATTTCAAAGATTAGACAAAGGGTATTTTTGCTTTCCCGTTTCCACGAGATTTCCCAGGCAAATCAACTGGAAATGACCATTGAGGAGAAGCTCTAGAGTCCTTGACCAAATTCTTTCTGTTAGTTCCCTGTCAGGCAACTTTCTGTGCCCTGGCCAATCTCAGCCTTAAGACACACCATGCTGCCCAGCCCTGAATCAAACTAACGAGGGCTTCTGAAAGCTCCTGTAATTTCATGTGGAAACAATGTCTTAAATTAATATTTTCTTTAGTTCAAAAGGCTGCCTTGCCCTTGGCTGAGTGCTCTTGCTATAGGGGACCAGGGAGTGACCCCCAGCCAGGGGGCTTTGCAATGTGGGGACAAAAGCCCACCCCCATACATCAATAACAAAAAAATATCTCACCCAGAGGCATTAGTCCATCAAAAATGTTCTACAACAGTTGAGCACAAAAATCAATTCTGAAGGGCAGTATATCACAGACCATAAATTATATGTGTTCAATCGAGAAAGGGAGGGGAAAAGAGCAGAGGGGAGATGGGAGTTCCTGCTGTAAGACTCAGTGGAGCTTCCACCCTAGGTGAGCATGGTGCCAGGGGTGGGGGGTGGGGTGGGCGGTGCACAGGCCACTGTCTTCTGTGTGCCCTGTGAGAAGTAAGGCCACGAAATGGGGAACTGAAATGTCAAATTAGGACTCTGATTTCATGATAATTTTTCCCTACCATTGAAAGAATTCCTTCCCTGGGGAGGCATAAATAATGAGTATTCCTTTCTTATAAGATCCCAACAAACTAAAGTATGATTCTACCAAAGCTCAACACAGGGAACCATTGAGATTTTTGGGCTTACTTACAGAGCATGGGCAAGAGGTTGCCTATAGAAGTGTGGGTGGCCCCAAGGCAGTTGTACTAGAAGCTCTTCCCCCAGTATGGATGACGGCTTTCTTGTATTCACATAGATGGAGTTTCCCTTTAATTAACCCCCCCCCCCCCCCCCCGCAGCCTATACATTCTGTCACCTCTTAAGACCCTGATGACACATCCAATTAGGGAAGAATTTCATACTAATGGCTAGGAAGGGCAGCTAGAATCCCAAGTAAGGGTCCAATGACCCTTCCCACTTCTTCCCTCTATGAGGGAGTGTCAAGAGTCAACAAGCCAGATAATGATAGACTCTTGCAATCAGGCACAACTAGCCTAATGAAGATGGAAGTTGTTTTGCTCACAGGACAGTGCTGTACAACACGTATCCTGAAAGCCTTGCAGCCATCTTTGGTTTCTAGCTCCTGCTCATCCTATCCAACCTTTGGCTTCTACCCTGATTCAAGATGAACACCAAGGAAGGCCACTGGCTAACTACTACCCCCAGCCCCAGGTCTTCCTCATCAGGAATCAGATTTTAATTATGATACATTATAGACAGTACAGATGGGAGGTCACAAGTAGCTTCCCATTTGGGGAGTCACCACAGATGAATGAAGTGGGCTGGAAAAGTGTTTAGCTCACGTCCCAAACCCAATTTGGTTTCCTAGAGACTCATGGGGACCCTCTTTCCCATCCTAATGCTTTCCAAGCATCAGAAACATCTTGCTTTGCTGTGCCTTCCCATTAGAGGTGCCCTGAAGAGGTTTTTAAATCCTACCTAACAGGGTGCCCCCCAAAACAACTCAGCCCCTAACGGATGCCATGTCTTTGAGTTCTGGTCCTACCAACCTCTTACCATTACCTCCTACCTTTGGCCTCCCTTCCCTTGTCAGTACATGTGCAACAGTCCCACTTGATACTGTTAATCTGGTGGAGGAGAAGTCTACTCTAAGAGACAGAGCATGTACCTACCTGCATCAAACTCTCACCCGGCCCCTGCAGGGTCACAGGTTGAGGCCTGGCCAGGTTTAGAACCTTGCTGAGGTAGCTTGAGTCTTCCTGTTGCTCCCCCTTTTCTCAGGGAAGGGAATTTGGGTACAGTGTTAGCTTATTTCCAACCAAGGGTTGCAGAATCCCATCCACAGCTGCCAGTATCTGTCCCTTTACGAGAGCGGAGAGATTTCCTGCTCCTCCTAAGTGACCACTCTCCTCTTGTTCAAGGCTATGTGTTCACCAGAGCCCACTGATCAGTTGAACACAGTAAGACCTGCTTTCTATACTGGGGATTCTCTTAATTTAATTTCTAACCAACATGGCTGGGTGGGGACACCTTCATTTCAGATGGAAGGAGGAAATCCGAGGTATGGGCAGAAGGCCCATTGTGTACACTGTCTACAGAGAAACTGTCACAGGTCTCTAACCTTGTCCAGCTCACTCTAATCATGTGGCCCAAGGCTATCACACTTGTGTGTCTTTTCTCAGGATCTCACAGCTGAGCAAAGAGCCTGGCTTCCTCCTTGTTTTCTCTGAATGATGTCACCCTTTGCTGTACATCCCCGTAGGGCTTACCCTAGTTTGAGTATCTTTAGCTAGACAAGTGTAAAGAGAGATGTCAGGACCCAGGTTGCTACTAGACACTGGGGTTCTGCAGAGGTCCAGACCCACCTTTGTCCCTAGGGAACTTGAGTTTAGCAGAGGATCCTTACACTGGACAACTTTCCTATGTGACAGGCTTGTCTCTCATTTTAGTTCTCCATTTACTTGTTGGGTCAATATTTACTAAGTACCATTACATGCTGGGCTAGTTTCCAAGGATGAAGCAGTAAGTGAGCTCCAGGTTAACTCAACTGCTTTTCTAAGTAGCTTATGTCCCATCCTTTCTCCCTAAATCCCATGTGGTCACACCCCACCCAATAAGCATCTTCTGGACCCAGTGAGCCAACATCCCTCCAGGCCACATATGTGCTGTGATGATTCATCTCAACTGTCAATTTGACTAATCTAGAATCACCTAAGAGACAAACTTCTGAGAGTATCTTTAAGGGAGTTTCTGTGGGGAACTGATGGGGGAGGGCCCAGCCCACCATGGGTGGTGCTAACTCTGTGCAGGGCTGATTGTTCCAGGTTGTAAAAGAAGACAGGCTGAGCAAGCCATGGGGAGCAAGCCAGTAAGCAGCACTCCTTCCTGGCCTCTGCATCAGTTCCTGCCTCCAGGTTCCTGCCTTGTGTCCCTGCCTTAGCTTCCCTCAAGATAGATTGTGATCAGGATGTGAAAGCTAAATAAAACCTTTCCTCCCAAGTTGCTTTTGGTCATGACATTTATCATGGCAACAGAAAACAAGTCAGGATCCAGGCTTTGGGTATCCAAGGACCTCAACCCCACAGACACAGAGAGTTTTTAGGTTCTGTGGACTTGTTACCTGCTGAAGAGCCCAAGTCACCCAGAGAGTCTTGTCTCCCTCTCTCCCTCCCAACCCCCTTGCTGTCAGAAATTTAGAGCTTCTTTGAACGGAGTACCACCTTTGTTTGCACATGGTCCTGGCTTCTTCTAGAACCCTTCCCAAAGCTCTAAGTGTCTAGGCCCAGGAGACCTTGAGAACTCTTAATTGATTAAACAAATGAATGAGTGATTAAAGAATAAAATTAAGCTGAAACAGTTGACAAAGTAAAATTATGACTATGTCAGGTAATCACAGAGGAAGATTAATGTGCTCACGTCTATGGAGCCCCCAGGATTTCAGAAATGGCTCAAGCCACAGAAAGCCACCAAAGCTCTTATTTGGATGGCTATGAGATCTAAAGTTGTAGCCTTCCCCCAGATGCACAAAGTTGTGGCGATATGTTGTGTACTGCTGTGGAATGTTCTGTATGGCAAATGTGTTGCTAATAAAACACTGATTGGCCAGTGGCTAGGCAGGAAGTGTAGGCGGGACTAACAGAGAGAATAAAAAGAACAGGAAGGCAGAGGGAGTCTCTGCCAGCCGCCACCAGGACAAGCAGCTTGTAAAGATGCTGGTAAGCCACGAGCCATGTGGCAAGGTATAGATTTATAGAAATGGATTAATTTAAGCTGTAAGGACAGTTAGCAAGAAGCCTGCCACGGCCATACAGTTTGTAAGCAATGTAAGTCTCTGTGTTTCCTTGGTTGGGTCTGAGCGGCTGTGGGACTGGCAGGTGAAAGAGATTTATCCTGACTGTGGGCCAGGCAGGAAAACTCTAGCAACAGTGTACCCTAATAAAATTTGCCTGGAGGTCAGAGAACAGAACAAGCCACTAGATTAAACAAGAGGCCAGGCAGTGGTGGCACACACTTTTAATCCTAGCACTTGGGAGGCAGAGATCTGTCTGATCTCTGTGAGTTCAAAGCCACCCTGGACTATATGAGATTGAGTCATTCGAGGAGAGAAACAGAGCCAGGCAGTGGTGGCACATGCCTTTAATCCCAGTACTTGAGATTTCATGCCTTTGCTATCAGTATTTGGGAAGCACACACGCCCTTAATCCCAGCACTAGGAAGGAAGTGATATGGCTGGGTGGAGAAAGGTATACAAGGTGTGAGGAGACAGGAACTAAGACCTTTTCAGTTGGAGAGCTTTTTCGGCTGGAAGCTTTTCAGCTGGACCCCTTTCAGGTGAGGACTCAGAGACATTCAGTCAGAGGATTCATGGAGTTGGCAAGGTGAGAAGTAGCTGTGGCTTGTTCCTTTGTCTCTCTGATCTTTCAGCATTTATCCAGATATCTGGCTCTGGGGTTTTTATTGAAGACCATTTAGAATTCGTGCAACACAAAGTCAAGTCCATTCATTCATTTATTGAACTTCTATTTACTGAGGCTCCCATGAGCAAAGCACACAAATCCTTTCCAGGGCCCCTGTCCCAGCTGGAGCAAGCAGACAAAAGCCAGAAACACAACACATGAGCACAGCATACAATGCCGGAGAAGTTGAAAAATGCAAGTGAGAAAGTACAGCAAAGCCAGGGACCCGGGGACTTAAGTGCCGCAGTGTAAGCTCTGTGGATAGAGCAGACCACATTGGAAATAGATGAAAGACTAAAAAAAACCACATTTTACTCTTTGAAAGTTTCATACTTTTTTATTGACCGTATCCAGCTACTACCTCCCTGCAACTCCTCTTAGTGACTCCACTCCATCTCCCTTTCAGCCTCATGTCCACCTTTTAATTATTATTAATCACCCCCTGAGTCTAATTAATGATGCCTACATGCACATGAGTGTGGGCCATCCACTGGGGCATGAGCAACCTGCCATGGCCACATTCCCAAAGGAGAATTGACTCTCCCTCTCTCAGAAGCCATCAACGGCTAATAGCTTCCTTCAACTCCCAATAGCTCCTCCTCTGAGACCCCGCCACATCCGTATTGCACTTTTGCCTGGCTTGACCTTGTACAGGTCTTGTGCAGCTCACCACAGATGAAAGGGAACACAGGCAGAGACCTGACAGATGTTTCATGAATGCCAAGTCAGTGTGTGTGCATGGGATCTCCCAGCCATAATTCCCCCGGGGCAGTGGAATGTGGACAGGGTTGTCCAGTGCTGATAAGGAGTGACACTGTTAAAGCAGAGTGGATGCTTTAAGCAACAGGAGTTTTTATCATGGAGAACAGGCTTACCTGAACTGTGCCCTGAAATTGGTTCCATTCTTTAATTATACCACTATACCAGTCAGTTGACAACCCTACTTGTGGAGCCTGCAGGGCTCTTGCCCTTCTAAGGCTGGCTGCAGTACAAGTAGTGAAGAGTCTGGAGCAAAGACAGCTGGGAATCCCTCTTCCTAAGACACGCAGAAACAGGAGGACAGTAAGGATGATTCTCCCACAGGAGATGCCAGAGAATTAGGCAGCAGCAAGGACTACTTGTGATGGTCATTGTTTGCTCTTCATTGGCCTCTTCCAAATTCCGGGGTGGGCGAGAATCCAGGCTCTCACCCGGGGACCACCAGGCTTCTGTTTCATCTGGGAAGATGTACAGTTGTAGGTCTGGCCATGGTCTTGGCTTTTCACTCCCAGTGAGATCACTTGGGGCAATTTGCACAGTCTGTTTCTGTATTCCTAAAGTGGGAGTGGTGATGGCACTTATTTTAGGGAGGATCGAGTTGTATCTCAACAATGCTTAGCTTAATGGCTGCACACACAAGGGCCCTGTCCAGGAGGCAGATGGTAGCACTAGCTACAGACTGCGCTCCTCTTACTGTGCAGCCAGTGACCGTTGCAATGCACTCAATGAACTGGTGTTCTTCACCCTTGCAAAGTGGCAATACAATAATGATTTTATACAAAGGAAAATGTAAGTCATGAGAAACCAGCAGGGGACTGATTACTCAGTCAGGTGAACTGTGACCTGGCAGCTTGATGCCAAAGGTATGGGTTTTTCATTTTTACATTTAATGATTCCTTTAGGCCTTTCTCTGGTTCAGAACTTAATGTCCCTAGATTTATTTGCGTGTTTAAAAAAAAAAAAACAGTCACAGTAAAATATACAATGAAAACAAAGATTCTTGTTGTTTCTAGAAATCTCTTTAAACCCCCAAGTTGAATCCAGTGTGTTTGCGTATCGTTAGATACTGCGTTGATAATACAGCTGTTGAAGATTAAATGTGTCACACATATCCCAGAACACACACATATTTTCATAAACTGTGTAGTCCAGAAGCTCTAAGAAGATGGAGATCCTGCCGGGCGGTGGTGGCGCACGCCTTTAATCCCAGCACTCGGGAGGCAGAGCCAGGAGGATCTCTGTGAGTTCGCGGCCAGACAGGGCTACAGGATGAGTTCCAGGAAAGGCTCAAAGCTACACAGAGAAACCCTGTCTTGAAAAACCAAAAAAAAAAAAAAAAGAAGAAGAAGAAGATGGAGATCCTATGTGTGTGAGGAGTTAAACAGCTCAGCAACCTAAGTATCTTCCACTCATCTGTTCCGTGCCAGGCAGGCCAGAGAGCTGACCCAGCATTGCATGTGACATGGTCTCTCCCTCCATGTGTGGGATATGGTCTCAGAACTCATATAAAAGGCTGAATGCAACTGGCATAGAGAAGTTTAACAAGGAGCTATACAAAGACAGGTGAGGGGAGGGGGAGTGAGAACATCATAAGGAGATGGTCTTGGTGTATTTTCTGTTGCTACCACAAAATACCTGAGACTGGGTAACATAAAGAATAGATGTTTATTTGGCTCATAGTTATAGGTGGTGGAAAATACAAGAGCAAGGCACTAGTCTCTGTCCAGCGTCAACAGAGTGTTTCCTTGCTACATCCTAACATGGTAGAGGAAATCATGGTGAGACAATAAGGCCATGATAGAAGCCCTCCTTTCACGATCCTATCTAATCCCAGGTGCCATCCAAAGGCCTCTGCTCTACACATGTTTAGGACATAAACTTGGGATCAAGTTTCTAAGTTTTTCCACCCACAGCGGAGACCCTGGACGGAACCCTGAAGAGGGTAGAAACTAGCTTAGCTTTGGAGAGTCGGGTATATTAGAAGGAATATCAGGGAATCAGGTTTGACAGTCGCTCTGGATTCCAGGTCTGAGTGTACGTACCTCTGTGACTTCAGACAGATTTTTGAAATCTTAGCTTCTCTAAGGATTTTCCTCACAATGAAAAATAGGTTAAAGCTGCCCTTCCAGAGTCATGTGAGGACTGATGACTAGAATGGTGCACGTGCTTAGCAAGCTGTGGGATAAAGAACATTTAAGAATATCATAGGCCAGCATCTTAGATGGGGCCTCCAGGAAGCAGGATCTCAGAAGGAATTGACTGCGGGTGCTCTGGGCAGGGTAGAGTGGGTTCTTAGGTATTCTTGGAAGTAGAGTTGGGTGGCCTGAGGGAGAAGCTGGCCTGAGGAGTGAGGG
>CABHPQ010196852.1:45839-74100 GCA_902168405.1 Peromyscus aztecus
TCAGGCTGAGTAGGATGAAGCTGGACAAGGAAGGGAGGGCAGAGCTCTCCAGGAAGGACAGTGGATGATGATAGGAAGCTTTCCTTCCTGTGTCCGGTCTGCTATAGTAAAAGGCCCAAGTACCTTAACCCATAACCCAAGTACCTTAAACACAACAGAAATGTATTTCCTACAGTTCTGGAGACTCAGAAGTCCAAGATCCAGGGGATGGCAGACTCCAGGTCTAGTGAGAGTCTTGGTTCATTGATAGTAACTTTTTGTTGCATGGTCACACGGTAGAAGGGACAAGGCAACCATCTGGGGCTTCTCTTATAAAGACATCGATTCTATTAATGAAGTGTCTGCTCTCATGACTCAGTTGCCTTCTGCTATTGTTTTACTCCACTCTTGTCCAACCAAATGTATACCGGGTCTCAGTTCCTGTACTGGTTAGTTTCCATCAAGTTCATACAATCTAGAGTCAACCAGGAAGAGAGAACTACAACTGAGTAATTGCCTAGATCAGATTGGTCTGTGGTC
The DNA here is from genome assembly GCA_902168405.1 of Peromyscus aztecus. Lineage (NCBI taxonomy): Eukaryota > Metazoa > Chordata > Mammalia > Rodentia > Cricetidae > Peromyscus > Peromyscus aztecus. The sequence goes on from CABHPQ010196852.1 coordinate 46,359, forward strand.
ATGTATGTGAGATATTGCTTTGATAGATGATTGATGTAGGAAGCCCCAGCCCACTGTGGGTAGCACCATCCCCAGGTGGTGGGCCTGGGTTGTGTAATAAGAAATCTAGCTTAACATGACTGAGAAAGTGAGCCAGAAAGCACTGTCTTACACGATTTCAAAAGCCCACATCATTCCGTTAGTTCTCTCTGCCCTGTGCTTTTGGATCAGATGTAAGCTCTCTGCTACTGCTCCAGTGCCATGCCTGCCTGCCTGTTGCCATGCTTCTCACCCTCTGGATCTGTAAATCCCAACAAACTCTTTTTTTATGTTACCTTAGTCATGGTGTCTTATCACGGCAATATAAAGGTGACTGTTACGTTGACTGTCTCTCCTTGGTCTGTCTCTGTTACATGCTCCCATTTGCCATTCCTCTTCTTTCTCCCACAAGGCAAAGCAACATCAGGCCCTCACCAGATCTTGCATGTTCAGCACCTGCAATTATGAACCAAAATAAACTTTTCCTTGTAAATTACCTATTTGTGGTTCATCAACCCCAAAGCTAAGAATGTCACCAGACAGCCTTGGAGACTCAGGACAATGATCTCCCTGCTTTGTGCAATCTACCTGCCTGATGTTTCCACCAATGTATTTAAAAGAGCCTTGACAGATAGCTTTTGTTGTTTTTCCTAATTGGAAGGACTTCATAAACTTGCTTTCTCACAGGGATGTGTAGTTTGGAGCATCTCATCTTCCCTTGGAGATACGTCTTCATCATAAAAAGAGTCTGCAGACAGGGAAAACACATCTATTCAGTCTGACTGAGAACAAGGATGTATGTAGATGTTTTGTTCCTTGGGATGCTTCCTTCCTTCATCTGCTACCTTTACTTCTTTGGGGAGGAAGAAGGAGAGGAGGGGGAAAAAGGGGGAGGAGAGGAAGAACTCCACATGCATGAAGTTTGGCTTGATCAATGGGGAGGAGGCACGTATAGATGGATGGACCATAAACTTGAATTCCCAGAGAAGGTGTCATACTTGTGTTACAGTTTCTATAGGGGCGACTAATTGGTTAGAACGTCTGTGATTGTAGAAAGCTAAAATGTTATAGATTGGGAGCCAAAATTTATCATGTGTTATCTTTATATTTGGTCTAAGTAGCCGATTTTGCTCTATGTATATAGATTCTACACACACACACACACACACACACACACACACACACACACGAATTTATTGGATTGGCCTACATGATATGGTCTTGGTAGTCCAACAATGGATATCCCATACTAAAGAGGCCAAGAATCTGATAGTTGTTCAGTTCACAGGGTAGTGTAGCTCTCTCAGTGGTCCCAAGCTGGGCTGAAAGGCCTTGAGAATTCTCAGAGAGCCACTGGTCTTCAGTCTATACTGGAGTCCCAAGGAAACTGGTTATAACACCATTAAAGGAATGCTGCAGCCGTAGGATGGATGAACTTACCAACAAGAGTGAAGGCAAGCAGGCAAAAGTGAAGTGTCCTTCCTTTCAGGTCCCTTCATCTGGGCTGCCACCAGAAGGTGTTGCCCACATTTCAGTTCCGTCTTCCCCCTTAAAATAGCCTGATCAATAAAGTCCCTCCCAGTTTGTGTCTTAATTGATTCTAGAACCAGGCAAGTTGACAACCAAGATTAGCCACCATAAATACTTTCTACAGTTTGAATCTAGCGGAGATTTTCTTTTGACTTTTGTATGTTTTCAAAATTCCATTTTGCCTTAAATTCTGGAAAACGTATTTGTTGGGCAGATAATTCTAGAATATCAGTTTTCCTATTCATTTAAGATATGTCTCCACTGTCTCTTAGAATTAATTTTTTCAATGAAGAATCTGCTGTCACCTAGGTTTATTCTTCTATTGTGCTGTATTTCTTTCTCTCTGGTTGCTTTTTAATATTTTCTCTTTATTGATGATTTTTAAATAGTTTGAATATGATACCCCTGGGTTTAGATTTCTTTATGTTTCTCATGCTTGTGGCTTATTGATATGTTCAGCTATATGGATTTATAGTTTTTATAAAATTTTGAAAATACTTAGTGTTTTACTTCAAGTATTTACTTGAAGCATTACTTCCTTATATCTTCACTGTCTCCTTCCTTCAGAAATTCCAGTTACATGTATGTTTGACCCTTTGGCATTTTTGCACAGGTCACTAGTACTTAAAATTTATAAGTGTTTGTCTTAGTTAATTTTCTATTGCTGTGACAAAGCTAACATGAATATTTAGGCAACATAACTCCAAAACAGGTATTTGTCCTGAATCAGTTGTTCTCTATCTACCTCCTGAATCAGCTGGGGTTGGGGAGGCTGTCATAAGACCCTGATCCAGAGTTCCAAAAATTTAGCTCTATCATGGATCTTGGGATTTTGTGTTTCTGATGAATTCTGAGTTGATTTTTAGGTTGTGAGACCACATCTTGTAAATCACATGTGTAGGTAACTGTGAGATGAACAAAGACACATGTACAAAGAACACCTAACTTCAGAATGTGAGTTTTGAGGGGACATGACACAGCCGTGACTTTTTTGAGTTGATTTTATATAAAATTCTCATTTAAAAAAAGCAAGCAGGTAGAGAGCCAGAGACAGCTCAGCGGGTAGAGGTGCCTGTCACATTAGCCCGATGACCTGAGTTTGATCCCCAAGACCCAAGGTAGAAAGAGAGCACTAACTTAAAGGCCATTCTCCAACACACACACATATGCATAGCACACACAATAAAAAATAAAATAAAAGTTGAAGGGAGAAGAGCATAAGAGGAGGAAACAATGGGAGGGAGAGAGGGAGGGAGGGAGGGAGGAGGGAGAGAGGAAGGGAGGAGGGAGAGAGGGAGGGAGGAGGAGGGAAGGAATAAAGAAAGAGTGAATGAGCTGAGAATGAGGGCACATGCCTGTGATCCTAAATCCCAGCACTTGGGTGGGGGTGGTGGGTCTGAACAGGAGGATGTGTTGAGTTCAAGGCCAGCCTCCAAAGTCCAGGAAGACCCTGTCTCAAAAATCAGCAAGCCACAGGAGAAAGTAGTAAGTCCTGAAATTTAGACTCCCAGGACCCACAGAAGTGGGTAAATGCACAAGGGCATGCCTCCTCCAGCCAGGATCTCAGCACTCACACGTGTTTGAAAGCTCCATCCCAGTCTTGTTGTTTAGCAAGCCTGCTCAGGGTGGAGGTAATCGCTGCTCTCCTGGATCCTTACTGATAGATACCTTTACAAGCATTCACAGGGCAGGAAACCCGGTTCTGACTTTCAGTGATTCTTCACCATTTATGCTATTTGTCCTGAAACTTAACTCTTTTCAAAATTCACTTTCACCAGACAAGGACAATATAGTCTCTAAAATATATATATTAACCTGTGTGACACAGTGTGCCACATAAAGGCACCATTTCTTTTAGACCTTTAATCCCCCCGAGAGTGAAAGAAGTATTTGCTGAAATAAAAGTACACCTTGGCTGAAACATGATGCTAATCCTCTTAGTTTTAATGGTTTGGAAATGGTTGGAATAAGAAGGTAAACATTGTAGCTGGTTGATAGGGAAGGAAGTCAATTGTCCATGGAGCCAGCGCTGTGTGCCACACCGTACAAGGGAGCTTTATTTTGGTAAACCCCAAACACGGTCTCTCTCCATCTCAGTGTCCACACCTGAAAAGCGATCTACTTGCACCATGCAGTTGCCAAGTGTTTGATTCCATTACCCCCAAAGCAAGCAGTGCCCATTTCAAATCAACGTCAAACAAATCCTGCTGATAACTGGTGTCATATCAGAGTCTTATCGGGACTCTTTTTTTTTTATTGAAAATAGTCAGATATAATGAGGTGCTTCACATTTAAAAGTCTTAAATCTTTGAAAGCTCTGGGCATAGATGGTTTTGATATTGGCTTATTAAACTTGCCCTGGGAGAGAGAACGAGGGAGTGGGGGGGTGAGCTAGGTAAAGACAGTTTGGCAGGGCGGGGGCTTGGCTGGCGACATGCTCTAAGCCCACACTGGCTCTTACGGTGGAGAGGGGTGTAGCATGAATCTTAGAAGGTCTTATTAATAAAATCAAACCTGAGGCCAGGTATTGGGGTAAATGCTGGAAGGTCAGAGAGACAGAATAAGCCACAGCTATCTCACCTCGCCGGATCCTCAGCTGGTCTTGCTTCCTCAGACTGGAGGCCTCTGAGTCCTAATCCAGAATGGGTCTCAGCTGAACTGCTGCTAGAAGCCTGAAAGCTTAACCAGCCACATGCTTAACCAGGCCAAATGCTTCTCCAGGCCAAATGCCTCTCCAGGGCAAATGCCTCTAGTTTCTGGTCCTCATGCCTTATATACCTTTCTGCTCTCTGCCACCACTCCCTGGGATTAAAGGCTGGCTTTCTGGGATTAAAGGTGTGTATCACCGTGCCTGGCCATTTCCAATGTGGCCTTGAACTCACAGAGATCCAGAGGGATTTCTGTCTCTGGAATGCTAGGATTAAAGGCGTATGCTACCACTGCCTATCCTCATGTTTAATATTGTGGCTGTTCTGTTCTCTGACCCCAGATAAGTTTATTAAGGTACACAATATTTTGGGGAACACAATACCACCACAGAGGGGATGTTTGCTGATAACCGTTTTCGCAGACATCTCCCCGGAGGACTCTGAAAAGGGAAAGGCTGTGGGCATGTTCTGCTAGCTGCCTCAACTCTCTTACCATGTTCCTATGACTTTAGCCTTAGCAGCAACATGGCAGTCCCGCTGATTAGGAACTTCCAGTAACTTTACATGCACTGAAGCTGAGCAGGGGTGAAAGATAACTTCTGACCTCTGACCTCTGGCCCATAGGCACATAAGAGAAAACCCTTCAGAGCTCGGAAACAAGGGCCTTGATGGGGGAAAGTACTGGGTTCAAGAAAATAGCCTCAGCTCTTGGCATCTTTCCCTCATTCTCCTCCTCACGCACTTGCTGGGTCCGGAATGGCCATAGCTGAGCAAAATGAGACTGCAAGGGTGAAACAAATCGCCAGACCTAGAACAGATCAGTGACTTTCCAAATGTCATTCCTAGCCAGTCTTGTCACTGTCACTGAGGAAGTCAGACTCCACCCTGAGAAGTCAAATCTCCACACGGAGATTTGTGTCGGTGGGGTCATGGATGCTGATGTGGCACAAGTCTTCAAAGAGCTGCTGCTGAGGCCACAGTGTGGGGTTCTCCCAAGGGGCTTCCACACATCAGAAGCACCCTTTATTTTTTATTTTAGCTGAAATAAATATCTTTATCTACTGGTTTTATTCATCTCTTGAGAATTTTATACTTGTATACAATGTATTTTGATCATATCTACCTCCCACTGTTCCTCCAACTCCTCTCAGACCCCCCCCTCACCCCTTCCCAACTTCCTGTCCTCTTTTCACAGCCCACTGAGCCCAGTCAGTGCTGTTCATATGTGCATGAGTGTACCATCAAACCCTGGATCGTGGACAATTTACGAGAGGCCGCTTTCCCGAAGAACACAGATATCGATGACCTTTAATCCTTCCAACACCCTTAAGAGAGAGGCAAAGGAATTAGTATACCCTCCATTTCACCTAAAGAGAAATTGAGGCTTACAAAGATTGACTTGCTCAAGGTCACATGCCTAGAGAGTGAGAGAGAAGAGACTCAAGTCCCTGAATGCTGTCCTTGCCACACATGGATTAGAATGACCCACTTGACTGCCACCCAGCGATGTTCTTTGTTTTTGTTACTTACTTATGTATTCATTTGTTTATTCATTGACACAATCTTGGGATGTAACCTCAAGCTTGCAATGACAATCCTCCTGACTCAGCCTCCAGAGTGCTGGGATTACAGGCATGTGCCACTACCCCTGGTTACCAAGGTACATTTTTAGAGAGCCTCCAGACACCTGGACAAGCTCCCTGGTGTTCAGTGGCCTTCCCGGATTGCCTTCAATTAAAAAAAAAATGGCCTCCTCTAGCATGCAGGTTCAGGGACACTTGGGCCTGTACCTACGATTCCACAGGGGACTTTCCTTCTAGGCAGTAAGAGTGTCGGGAGACCATTTCCCCATCTGATCAATAGCCCTGTTATTGACTTGGAGCTCCCGAAGGACAGCTTTATAACTCTATCGAGCCCTGTATGTGGGGGCAATTATAGGGATAATGGGAACCATCGACAAATGGAGGCTCTGCATGCAAATTAACATCTGCTCCAAGCTAGGGAAGAGCCCTGCTCCAGTGTCAGGATTTGTGAAGCTGGAAATGCCCCGAAGATGAAGCCCATGATTGATGCCAGGTACCAACCAGTGCTCCGGTTCCAGCCTTCCACACTGGCCTTGCCATTAGCATGCAAATGACATGGCTCCCTGTGACCTTGACTGTCCACTTTTTCATGGCTCCCTGTGAGGATCGCGTACTGTCCATGTCCATTGCTCTCGTGGTGAATCTTCCGGGGTTGAGCGTGAGCCACCATAAGCATAGCCCTGTCCCATCACCTGGGGGACAGATGGGCATCCCAAAACCATCTGGCACTCCTCCATGGGCAGGCACAGCACTGGGAAGGGGATTGGTCCCAGACTGGGTTCCACTAGCTGTGTGGCTCCAGGCAAGTTTCTTCAGCTCTTGGAGCTCTGCTGTCCTTACAGGAAATGGGGCTACGATTCTCTTTGTATTAGAGGATCCTTGTGAAGATGAGATGAGTCAGATGAGGCGTCTTTGGGTTTTCAAAAGGTTCGCAAGGGACAGGAAAGATTGCTCTGTCAGTGAAGTGCTCACCATGCAAGCATGAGGACCCGAGTTCAGTTCTCCAGAGCCCATGTTAAAACAAAACCAACTGCATTGAAAAACCAAGCAACCCAGGCACTATAATCCAGTGTTGGGGAGACAGAGACAGTAGGATTCCCTAGGGACTGCTGCCCAGCCAGTCCAGCTGAGTTCACGAGTTTCAGACTCGGTGAAAGACCCTGTCTTAAAAAACATGGCAGACAGTGATTGAGGAAGATATCTGACGTTGACCTCTGGTTTCCAGCATGCACATGGACACATGTGAATGTGCACATATGTACACAGGCAGAACATGTGTGTACGTATGTATATACACATACAAAAAAGCCTACAAGTATGGTATACAGCCCTATGTGGCAGTCTGGCTCCTGTTAGCCAGAGCAAAGGCCGTGTGGTAGAAATGAATGCGGCAGGTTCCAGGGGCCCAAGGAAGCTTCCAGTCTGTGTAGCCATTTTGATAAGAGCTAAGATACTCTAAAGCGAGACCCAAGAGTCCCTCCCTTCAGCTGTGGGATGATTGAGATGATGGACTCCAAAGACTTGGAATTCCCCAGGAACCTCATCCCAGGAGAAGGAAGGGCCAGGGCCCTGGTGCCAGCCAGAGTGGGAGCTGGTCTCCACAGTTCTGGCAACTTTGCAGGACAGCCAAGACGATGATGGATGGGGCCACACCTTGACTGGAAATGCTTAGCTGTGCAAGCCTCTTGCCCTTATTTTAATCTAAACCTCATGTTAGGATCTCAAAGATGAGCTTGGAGTGTGTGTGTGTGTGTGTGTGTGTGTGTGTGTGTGTGTGTGTGTGTGTGTCTTTATTTGCTCCTCTTCCCAGTGTTGGCTGCATTGAATAGATATCCTTCCTCTGCTTTTCATTAATTATCTCTTTAATTATCCCGTGAGGCGGGGTAGCTGAGCCTAGCTTGCTACGGTTGCCAGGGCCTAGGCTTCGACCCCCATGACTCTACCATCTGAGTGACAGAGCAGCGTGAGGCCCAGGTGGGGAGGTAGGGAGTGCATCTGTTGTAGTGGGCAGGCTTTGGATGGGCATGGGGCTGAAAATAACATGAGCCAATTAGAGATTTCAAAGATCTTTCTGAATGCAGAGTCAATCCAAGGGCAAAGGCAGAAACTGGGTTTAGGAAAACACCCCAAAGGCTAGTTCTAAACTACGCTGTGGCTTCCCAAGTCCACAGAAGGGTCAAGGAAGCTGGTTGCAGTCACCTCTCCCTTTAGTTGGTGATGGTTCACAGACTGTTCAGAGCTGGCCAGCTCTAAGATAGGAGCAATTGAGGCTCCCCATCTTTGGGGTGAGGCTCAGGGTGGGGACAAGAGACTTGTCCCTACCCCATAGCTGGTGAGCGGTGGTTGAGCAGGGTTGCTAGAGTTGCCCAATCTAAAATCACCCTGTTCTCTTGACTCTTGTAGGACAGGGACATGGCACATTGCCGTTGTCCCACAGTGAAGCAGAGCCACAGTCAGCTCCACATGTCCCTTCACAGTTGTGACTGTATTTTTCTCTCACACACCCCCCACCCTGCATTCATCACCATATTTGTTCCCGAGGGCTCTAGGACCGACAGATGACCATGAGCCAGACATCCTGGCTTGAGTGTGTGAATGGACAAAGGTCATGACAGACACAGAAGCTCAAGGGATTGGGGGTGTCTCTTATGACTCCTGGAGGAGTCATCCTCTTGCAGGAAGAATCAGCTGAGCCTCATGGGCCAGGTCCACTGAGGGATGGTGACCAAGGCCTCTGGGCTATTGAGGGACACTGGGCTGGGGGTTGGGAGAGCCTCAGTCAGTGTGAGGCAGAGGTGAGGGGTGACAAAGAGGACTCCAGGGCTGCATGAGGTGATTAGTCGGCAGCTTGAGCCATGCCCCTGTGGAGGAATTGCTGAGAAGATCATCTTCCTTCACTGCCTAGCCACTTACCCAAGGCTCCGGAGTCAGGGAGACTGAGTCTCTGGCTATTCCTACATTCTATACTAGAAGAGCCTGCTGTGCAGGTCAGGGGCCTGTGGGTATGCCTCACGAGGCCTGGTGAACTCCTGCAAGATGCCTACCGAGGGCAGTGTCCAGGTCTGCACAGCTGACGCGTGAAGACTAGCTCTCCCAGGATTTCCCCTTTGATGCCCCTGGACTGGCAAACCCTTTGGGTCCCTAAGCTCAGCCCTTCCCTCCAGCACCATGCTTACTGCTGTGTGACTTTGCAGAATATCTCCAGTCTGGTTGGCCTTATGACCATCTGTCAAGTCAAGCAGGATGGGAACCAGCCTGAACTGAGGTCTCGGGAAGACTTTCCCAGTTCTGTTTGGTTCTGGTCCATGACTGGTAGCACAGCAGCCCTAGAAGAGGCAATCCAGACCCATCAACAGCCAGTAACTCCCATCGTGATGAAAGTCAGCTGGGCCAGGAAGAGCTGCCAATCCTTAGCCTGGTCTCATGAACTATAAACAAGAAGTGATTGGCATTTCAAACCTCTGAGTTTTAGGATATTTGTTACAAAGCAAGAACTAACTTATATACATTTCAGCCTACCCAGCCCCTTACCTAACACTTACTATGGGATCGGAAATTATAGGGTTTGATATGGGCAATATTTAAGAATCATTTCCATAACAAGGCCTTCTTTAATATCATATATCCTGTTACAGTTTGAGTGTGTCTGCAGGCTTGTGTATTTGAGCGTTTGGCCTTAGCTGGTAGCACTATTTTGTAGAATCTTTGGGACCTAGAGTTTAGCTGGCTAATGTAGGTCTAGGAGCAGGCCTTGGAAAGTGTAGCCTGGCTTCTGGCTTGAGCACTCTGCTTCCTGGTTAACGCCATGTAAGAGGCTACAAGCTCTCACCACCAAGGACTGACCCACTCCGGCCACCATGCTTTCCGTGCCGTGATAGACTACACCTTCTAAACTGAGAGCCAAAAGAAGCCTTTCCTTCCTACGTCACTTCCGCCAGGTTTTGTTCCTGTGACAGGCATGCCGTCGATACAGTGCCACACAGTGACCGTCAGCTTGGCCTAACCTGATGCTGGGTTTCTACATGACCATGTGCTCTGATTCTCAGAACCATGCCAGAGGCTGGTGTCAGTTGTCCACGTCTGACAGATGAATGCAACTAGAATACAGAGAACTTAATTAATTTGCCTGAGGTAACACAGACCCAAAAAAAAAAGTCAGTACCAGCATCCAGCTCTGTTCCTGTCTGTTTGAGCAGAAGGCATATCACCATGAAAAATGCATTCAGACAGCACAGGGAACCACAGCTCTATCCCTCAGCTTCTGGTGAGCTTCCTCCTGGCTTTGGGTCTTAGGAATCGGCCAGGGAGGAACAGGACATGGGATGGACTCTAAACCAGCATCCTTTGAAAGTAAAGTGTGAATAAAATGACTCTAGCTGAATGTCGTGATGCATTCTTGTAATCCTAGAGCTCAAGATCAGCCTGGGCTACCCCTGTCTAAATGTGTGTGTGTGTGTGTGTGTGTGTGTGTGTGTGTGTGTGTGTGTGTGAATGCATATATATATGTGTGTGTGTGAATGTGTGTGTATATATGTATGCATGTATATGTATGTATATGTATATAACTACAGTCCCTTGAGGGCCAAGCCCTCCTCCTCCCAGCATCTGCTCTGGAGAGCTGCCATATTGCTCTTCAGGGTGGCTGTGGCTCATCTTCCCTCCCAGAAAGCCTGATTCACAGTCCTGGCATGAACAAGAATGGTTCCCCTTGAGTGACTCGAGCTACAGCGAGGCCGCGCTTATGTCTGGTTAACCTAATGTACACAATAAAAATTTTTATTAAAACGGGAAGAGTCAGCCGAGGAGATGGCAGTTGTCCATGGAAGGGCATTATTTTTTATTGGAATTAGAATCCCTTTATTTAAAAAATACATAAACCCTCAATTTTCTTTCCATCGCTTGGTTTAGCAGCCGGGGGAAGCTTCTGAGGGCAGCTGAATCCTGGAGAGAGAACAGCTCTAGACTTGCTGCCTTTCCTGGAGGAATGGGCAGGAGAATTCACAGTGCAGCCACACCAGACTGTGAACACTTGGGGCCTCAGGTCTGCACCCCAAACCTGAGTCTAAGAATTTGCTCCCACCCCATCTCCGCCTTCTTATCCTTGGGTGGGTAAACGCTCACAAGATTCCCAGTTTGTCTTTTGGCTTTTGCCTCAGGTTTGTCTAGAACTCACTGTGATCCCCCTGCCTCTCAGCTCCAGAGCGTTGGGGTCTGAATCTCATTTTAAAGAGTAGATTCCCAGGGTTTACACCATGATGCAGATTGCTGTGTTTTGTAGAGCGACCACAAGCCCTAACGTCAGTGCAGCCTGTGAGCCTTGCTGAGTTTGAGGGTATCTGATGGTGCTGTTGCCTGACAGAGCTGGAGGAGCCTTCCGGAAGCTTCTCATGGCCTGCGCACCAGATACCCACCCATGTTGTCTCACTCAATCCTCACAGCAGTCCCCTGTGGCAAAGTTCAAGTCTAACTTTGATTTTGTTGAAGCTGGAGAGGAATCCAGTGATACGAAGTAACTTCAAGTTGACCAACATTCACTGAACAGTCCCTGGGCTAGGCAGCATTCTGGGTACAGGGGTGCCACAGGAATGAAACTTGCCTACAACCCCTGAGCTGGGAGTAGTAGCATCAGGGTACAGGGACTGCAGAGCTTCAGAGTATGAACCCATTGCCCTGAACCTCTGCGGAAGACCAACACAAGGATTTCCAATAAAATCACCGCAGCCCACGGGAGCTTTCGGCATGCGCCAACCTTCTGCCCTTCTTTAGCTGGTTTGCTCAAGTTCCTCAAGGGAGTCTGTAGTTGCTAATGTTCCTTGACTGCCAGCTTCCAGCCAAGTGGAGGCTCGTAGCTTCTCCTGAGTGGGGCTTCCACAGCTCGGCTCCCTGAGACATATGCCACTTTGCAAAGGCCGAGACTGGGTTCAGAGAGGCTACAATGTCATTTCTGGGAATGCTCAGTGAGCATTCAAGTGTGGAACTGGACTTTGGACTAGAACCAGAGCGGATTAGCTGCCTCTCCCGGGCTTTGCTCTCTTCTTGATCCCCTGAGTCTTGAATTAACAATTTGAACTATTTTGGGGAAAAAAAAAAAAAGGTTTTTCTTCCTGCCACATGCAGCCCCAGCACCAATGGGGAAGTCATTTCCACTCCCTTGTGGCCTAGCTGCCTTGGTGGACTGCACTGGCCTAGGGTCTGCCAACTCACCGAGCACCCACCAGCCACCTGGTACCCACACCCAGGGCTGGGGTCAGACAGGCAGCTTTGCAGAAAGGCACCAGAGTTGCTGGAGCCCCAAGGTGTGGGGGAAGGTGAGAGGAAAGGGGAACTGGAGCTTACAAGGAGGCAAGGGGTGACTAGCAGCATGCACTGACCTCAGGTGTGAACTGTGGGCCTTTGGAGTCTTGAAACACGGGAGAGAAGCGACTGAGGTCCCTGAAGACATAGATGACAAGCCTTCCCCTTCAAGGGACGTCATGGCTAAAAAGCTTTGAAGGCCTGTAGCAGCCAGTGATGACCAGCTTATCTAGGGGAATGTAAACTTCTGAGGATATCCTAATCTTCCCATGGTCCTTTGAGACATTATCCCCAGTGCACCTGAACGTGATGAGAACCCTGGGCAGCTGCCTGGTACCCAGGCCTGGGGAATGTCCCTCCTCTGCAATGCAACAATCCCCCGGAGGGGCTGTGAGTGGAGCCCCAGCTCCCATTCACTTGAGGACAAGCAGGAGTTAAGTTTCCCAGGCTCATTCAGAGTGCCATTATCCAGGGGTAGTGGGCGTAGCACAGGGCCTGGAAACACCTGTGCAGGTGTTTGCTCTGCACTTGACTCTCCCCAACTGGGCGGTGTCTCAGGTATCTCAGAGGCCCAGGCCTGTCCAGGGGCTGAGCACTGGGATACTTCTTGGGGGGACCTAGTGCTCAGGCTTGGCAGGGACATGCAGGAGTATGGTAGCTGTCCCCCTACATCCCCACCCCCACTACCACTGGACCACCATCTTCCTCTGGGAAGCTCTACAGTGAGATGTCCTCAACCACAGACTCCCCACCGGGAGCTTGCAGGGTTGAAGGAAGGCGAGGTAGTCTCCCCCGGCAGACCTGTCATCCCTGTCCTTGCATTTCTATTAGGAAATCTCTGCCATGACTGGATAATCCAAATGGCACAGGAGGGTCCTGGTGCTGTCGCAGAGTGTCTATCACTCCACACGACAGAACCATGACCCAAAGCTTTACCAGCCTTAGCCCAACGTGGCAGTCTCTCATCACCTGCCTCAATTTCTCTGAATGCTACCTGCTTTCCACTCATGTTCTAAAAGAGTTGGGCAAATGAGAAAACAGAGAAGCAAATCAGTTTTAATCTCCAGCATGCTCTTTCTGTATAGCTCTTTTTTAAAAAAGAAAAAGAAAAAGACATGTGAGAGACACTGCAGACGAGCAGATAGCCCCTTCGCTCCCAGGGCTGTGGAGCAGCGCTGGACCTCCCCACCAGGGAAGTGACTGTTACAGCATGCGCTGAAATGGCCAGGCTTCAGGTCAGGGACTCCCCTGTGCTGTTGCCTCCAAGTCCATTTCTAAACCAGCTAGTGTTCTTGTAAAGATGCCGCCCGAGTTTTTAAACACCAGGGCCATCCCTTCTAGCCTCGGAGTGAAGAGTTGGCTTAGTTCTTACGGTGTTAGCACTCTAGGAAGATCAGGCTTTCCTTGTCTTGCTACACAGCTCACCTCTGATGTGACAATGACAGGCTAACGCACAGACAACACATATCTACAGTTTTCCTTCTGACAAACCACACAGTTTTTACAAGTCACCAGTCCAGCCACACTGCTCAGACTGGACATGACTCTCGCTGACCCCAGGGACAGTCTTATTTGGTCCCCACTGACCAGCCAAGGAAGCTGAAAGAAGCTGTAGTCGAAAGTCTTGGTATTTCCCCCTGAGGCTTCAGTGGATAAACTAGACCCTGAACTCCACCCCCTGGGGTGGGATGACATCATACCCTCTTTCCTTAGGGAGGGTCCAGATTTTGCAGGCAGACCTCAGGGTGTATGTGTTGGAGGCTTTTCAGGGCAAGGGCCCTCAGAGATGCCTGAGAAGAGAACAAGGATGATAAGGTTTGTCATCTGCAAGTGTGGAAGCAGGTGGAGGCTTCTGCAGCCTCTGGTGGACAATATCCCAAGAGGAACAGTGAGGAGGCCCTGGACCCCCACTGGGAGGCTCTGCAGGCCCAGTGAGAACACAGAACCTTGGGCTGGCTGTCAGAGGACTGCTCAGGAGATGAATGCTGTGGCCCTACCTTTGGGAAACACAGGCTCCTCATTCTGCCCTGTGCTTCTTAACCAGGTTGAAGGAATCACTTTGGTGAAGACCCAGGCAAGGCCCTGAGCCCGGGCTTACCAGGAAATGCCCCTCTGTTGCAGTGACTACCAGTATCAGGAGTTCAGGTAGAATCAGCCTGCCGCAACCATCCCGGAGGCCCCACAGGATAGGTTTAAGCGAATGAGCCACAGGCAGAGGAAAGGGGCGGGGTGCTAGCATGGTGCTGCAGGTCTCTGGGTGACACTGAGTTGGCCTTTAGGGGCCAGGACCTCAGACAGAGCCTAAAGCATGGGAAGTGCCACCTGCCAAAGCTTCCGTGGGGGAGGGGATCCTTACCGGTCTTCTACCTACTGACACTCCACTCTCCAGAGGTCGGCAGAGATCCATTCAAATCCCAGTCTGGTGTTCTGTTCTGTTTTGTTTTTCATTTTTGTGTAGACAGACAACCACCCAGGGCTGGGCATCATCAGTAACTCATAAACCACACGGGGCCCACTATCCCCTGCCTGGCTGTAGCGCGGAGGGATGAGAGCGTCTATGTCTTCAGTGGAGAAAGGCTGTCCCCTGGTGGTCGGAGGAGGTACTGCATACAGCACAGCCTGGCGATTTTACAGACGGGGCTGTAAACTTACTGAGCAGGAGACAGGTTTGCTTCAGCTTGCATTGTTTTGTTTAAGAGTCCATCAGACACATCACGGCTTGGCACCATCCATTTTGGCAATATTTACACCAGGAAAATCAGCAAACACAGCCAGGACTTTGCTCCTGGAGTATCAGCTCTTAACCACCTGCCAGCACACCACTGCCCAGGGACCAGCCTAGCCCCAGAGCCAAGGGTTCTTGTTAAGCACTCGCTCTCACTGAGTCCCAGTTCCTATGTCTGAGAAACAGGAACTCATCACCTCAATAAACACCCTGTTCCACAATCTCGGGTGTTGGAAACAAGACAACATGGCCAAGATGAAGTCCCCACCTTTGTGGAGCTTGTATTCTGGTGGGGAGACAAAATAAACAACGGAGCTCAAGTATGTTGTGTCCCCAATACATGAAAGACAGTAAGTCAGGTGTAAAGGGAGCAGGGAGGATTAAATATGAGACGGGGGTGTGGGAGGCCGTAACTGGGAGAGGTTCTGGGGCGAGCCGTGGAGGGCATTTGTTCTGGAGAAAGAATTGCTCCAGCTAGAAGGAACAGTAAGGGTAAAATCTAGAGGTGGCAGGTGCCAGAGTCCCCATGCCCAGAAGTCAGCTATCCCCAGTGCTGTCACTGGGCCAGCAGTGGGAGAGGAGATCCCTGAGGATCTGGAGACTGGAGGGACTTCAAGGATCTGGCATTCCAGTCTCGAGTGTGGGAGCACCAGCAGGGTTTGCCGAGGAGGTGACATCACCTGATACACCAACTCGAAAGATCTTTCTGAGTTCTGTGTGGGTAAAGGTTTGGGTAGGGGGGTGGGGGTGAGCAGTAGCAGGGAGCAAATGAGCCAAGGGGATGGGCCTGTGTTTCCTGACCTGCTGAATGGGAACATTGAGGCACAGTGGTGCTGGTATGTGTAGCATTTCCCAAGCCCACCCGCATGTGTGATCGCCTTGCCTATCTGCCGAGCACCACCCTTGTGCACCGTGTATTTCCATCTGTGTTGTTCCCCTATTCCTAGTGAGGACTCAGGGCACAGAGAGACTGGGAGTCTTCTCAAAGGCACAACTGGTTAGGGGGTCCTCAATCACCCAGGCCCAGTGGCTCTGCACATTACACACAGCAAAACTGGGGTCTCCTTCCTTCCATGCTTCCTGTGCAGCCCCTACTCAGGCGGTTGGAGCTTCTTCTCGGCTCCCCTTTCTCTTCCTCTCTTTCTCCCTGGACCCTTTCCACCCTCACAGTTCCCAACAGGGATGAAGGTGTAGGGTGGTTAGCTTTAATCGTCAACTGGATACCATCTAGAATTACCTGAGAAGAGAGTCTCAATGTGAGGTGGTCTTCATCGGGTCATTCTGTGGGAGACTATCTTAATGAAATCAATTGATATGGGAAGCCCCAGTCCGCTGTGGGTGGCACCATTGCCTAGGCGGGGGAGTGGGGGGGGGGGCTCTGAGCTGTGTAAGAGTGGAGAAGTCGAGCTGCACACACCCCTCTCACATCATCACTCTTGAAGCTCCCTGGCCTGCAGAGGTGGGTCTGTGGAAGCTGCCTGTTGAGAGTGCAGACTCCAGACCATGTGGCCAAGGGTCTTTCCTCAGCCTTTTCACTACTCAGCAGACAGGTATCTCCTCTGCTCACCACAGCTTCCATGTGTGGCCCTGTGTTCCCGAAGCTCGTGCGCAATCAAAAAGGAAAACCAGCTCATTTCTCAAGGAAAAGCTAAGCTACAAACTGAGCGGGGAAAGGGCTGAGAAGCAGAAGGGGAGGGGGCCGCATTAGAGGGGTCAGCGGGGGCAGGTATGTGGCGAAGGTGACATTTGGGTAGAGATAGGAAGGGTGGAGGAAACCACCCTGACATGCAGGGAACAAGAGTCCAGGAGGATGGCGCAGCAAGCTCTGAGACCTAGAGACAGTACCCACCTAGCCTGTCTAAGGAGCATGCAGGAGGCCAGCATGGCTGGAGTCGTGAGAGCAGCAGTAGAGGGGAGGAGGCCTGGGGGCAATGGCCTAGGGCAATGGGGCTTTCGGACCACAGAGCCCTTCAGCTCTTCTTCCATTCGGGTTGGAACCCTGCAAGGGATTAACCGGGTAACTATGTGGGGAGGGACACACAGGGGATTTGACTCATTCATGTGTTATTCTAATCTGATTCAATGAAGCCCATCTATTCCTTGAGGTCTGAATAGGAGGGAAAGGTAGAGAGGGGGGACATTTCGTCTTCAGGAGCTGAGACATCTCCCACCTTGGGTTTGAAAAAGCCAGATTCAGATACTCATGCCAATACTGTCTCAGGGTTTCCGGGCCCTCTGGTTGCAATGCTTAGAGACACAGAATTATTCCATGCATGGTAGATTCTGGCCTTCCCCAGCCCCATAGCACACACCAATGCCTACAAGTCACTTCTTACACACTGTGAAAGAAATGTGAACTTCCTCAGGAGCATAGCACTTCCTTGGGGGCTGGAGAGATGGCTCTGTGCTCTTGCAGAGGACCCAGGTTCAGTTCCCAGCACCTACATGGTGGCTCGCAACCACCAGCAACTCTAGTTCCAGTGGTTGAAATCCCCTCTTCTGTCTCTTTTGGACAATGCACTCATGTGGTACACATGCACACATGTAGGCAAAATGTTCATACACATAAAACAAAAATCAAAAAGCTTAAACCGAATTCCTTGTGTCTTCTCTATCAAAACTAAGTCAATGAAGCCAGTAGGTTACAAGAAAGAGTTCTTATGCACAATTATCTGATATCACAAAAGACTGTGGGAAGGACATGCCACACGTAGGCCACCAAAACCTCATGCATCAAGTTCCTGTACCAAGATACCCGCTGGCCAGAAATCCTTGGTATTTATCATTGTGACTGTTTCAGAATTCCTGTGGAAAACCTCTTAACTTTTGTTTCCATGAACTTGCTTCAGCCTTTTTGAAGACACGCATGTTTTACTATGGCCTATGGGCTCCCACAGCCATGTTCTACTGTTCCTGAGTAAACCCATGATTCTTTGGATACTATCGTGCTGACTTTTGGTTATTTTGGATGATGTCATCTATGTTGGATATCTCTGACAATTGATTTGGTAGGCATCATGCGCGGGGTGCTCTGCCTGGCTCTTTAAATGCCAGTTTTCATCATTAACCAATGGCTGTTGTCAATCCCATTCACTAGAAATGCTCTCATGAGACAGGAAGCTTGTCCAAGGCACAGAAGGAGAGCTGGGACTGAACAGAGCCAAATGGTTCACTTAGAAAGAGTGACAAATTTGCCTGACATCAGGAGGAGGGTGACAGCCCCATCCCTAAGGTCCTGTCTTTAAGGGCAGCCTCATGGCCTCAGAAGAGAGTTTGAAACCTCATCATCCTGCTTCTCTCTTGTGCTCTTCAGTGACTCACCAGCCTAGATGTGGAAAGCAAGGTCCTCTCTGCTTAGGTTTTAGGTTTTCAGTGTGACATCATGCTGTATGCATTCTTCCACACAACATGACGGGTGTTTCACTCAATGTCATTCATAGACTTACCTGAATCAGTACATGGAATTTTAGTCTGATGGTTTTTGTTGTCGTACAATATTCCATGATGTGGAATTTCCACAATTTGTCTTTTCTCTCGGACGAAGCTTGACATTTTCAGTTTGATATTTTAAAAGCCACGGGAGCACTTTTCAGCTTTCTATAGGGCATCTTTTCCCACTGGGCAGATGTCTGTCAGTTCCTTCTATATCTTGAATACTGCCAATGGTCTCAGACTCCTTCCCTCCTGACATCCTCACTGAGGGAAGTGGGTGCTGGATTTGGGGAGTTTTCCTTCTGTTCAGAGCCTTGGCAGTTCTTGTGGGGATGGGGTGCTCAGTAGGTGGTCCAGCCACACACCGGACAAAAGACTAAGGCAGACAGCATGTCCTCAGCTCCTGTGGATGGTAGAGGACAGGACTGTGCTGTGGACCACAGGGAATCTCTCTACAAGACACAAGTGGCGGACAGGTCACTGGGTCCTCCTGAGAAACGGGTTCCCTGGGACATTGGCCAGAATGGCTCCTGTCATTTTGCTGCGGTTCTAGGGTAAGGATGGAACAAAAAGCTCACGGTCAGGGCCCACAGGGGTGTTCAATAACCAGGGAATGGAAACAGTGAGAGTCCTGTGTAATGGAATTTGGAGAGGTTCATTCCCATCTGGAGCGAGAGTGTCCTCTGTCCCAGTGTCCACAGTTCAGGACAGGGGCACACAGGCATACCCACTCTGACAGCTAAGGCTGCCTGCCGGTGGCAAACACAAGTCTGTCCCCCTGGAGTGACAAAGGTAAATCAAGCGTCTGACAGGGCTGGTGGGTCTGTGTGAGCTGCAGAAACGAGGCAGCCATACCTTCTCCCTCTTCTTTTGGCCATCTGGAAGGAGTGCACAGGGAGGCCCTGAGCCGCTACAACAGCAACAGCAGCCTGTGGAGGAGTCTGTCAGCCAATGGCTGCCAGTCACCAAACTCCATATCCAGTGAGAAAGACGTAACATCAGACCCCAGAATCCTACCAGTGTTCCTCTTTTATTTCTTTGCCGGCCAGGTCTAGCTGCTTGACAGTCAGGAAACAGTGTAGGCCGGGCCTCTCTACGGGCTCAGCCCACTGCTCACTGACCTTAGAGCTCGCTGCTTCAACCTGTCCAGAGCTGTCCTTCAGCTGGCAGTGCGAGTCATAAAATCAGTCACACAAATGACCCACCACACACAGAAAAGTCACCGATCTGTCACGAGGCTTTTAAACCAAGTAGCACTTAAAATAACTACTACCTCAGCAACTGAGAGCACACAAGGCAGCCCAGGGCCCAGAGGAGGCAAGGCTGTGATCCACTGCTGATTTATGCCCAAACGTCATTCCCTATTCAAGGTTTGAAACATTCTGAACAGCAGATGCTAAGGAATGCGAAGGATTGCCGTAACAATCTGAGCGGTAGGGCACAGGCTCTCCGGAGGATATTTATGTCCTGAAATATTCTCATGACACCTCATCCATGTGTTTTCAGGGGCATAGAAGGCAGAGGATGGAGAGGGCAGGGCTGCTTTACCATCTCCATCTCCTATACATCTGTGAGAGCTGATCCTTTTTAAATCAAAGGGCTTGTCATGAGCCCGGCCCCCAGGGAGCCTGGCCCCCACCCTAGAGGGATTCTCCGTTTGATGTCACAGAGACCGAGATCAACAGAAACTCCGGGCTTCGCTTCTGAAGACCTAGATATGCCTTTTAACTGTGTGACATTAGGCAAGCCACTTGCCTCCTGTGCCTCAGTTTCCACATCTGCACCAAGGAGTCAATGACTCTTATCTCATGATGACATGGCGGGGGGAGTGTTCTGGAAACTGTGATGGTGCTCAGGGGACACTGTGACAGCCACAGGGTACTGAAAAAATAATTCTTCACACACCCTGATAGATGGAAGAAGGAAGACTGACAGAGGCCAGGAGGCAGCCAACAAGGGCCTCTGGACCACCAAGGGGTGAGCTACTCTGCTCATGTGCCCAGGGACTGGGTGAGACACAGTTGCAGCTGTGATGTGACTTGTGTCCTCTAAGATTTACGGATCCCAGTCCTCAGGACCTACATGCAGGACTTTGGAAACAGACGCTGTCTCTGCAGGATATAACTTGGTTAAGCTAAAGGCACCTTAGAGACAAGCAGACCCAATTCCATCACCAGCATCCTCATCCAAGAAGAGAAAGAGGGTGTTTGGACAGGGGACCAGACACACAAGGAAGACAGGAAGCATTTGAAAGGATGCAGATGTTGGAGCAAGGCATTGGAATCGAGGGATTTCTGAGCCACCAGGAGGAGAGAGTAAAAGAATTTTCTCCTAGCAGGTTTGTCCCACATGGCACCCTGCGGGTGCATGGAGCTGAAAACGACCATGCTTGTGGCCCAACACAAAGCTGTAAACTGACTTAAAATGATGTGACTTTTAAGAATACCTCCATTGTGAGCTCCCAAGCCTGAACCTTGTAGGTGACAGTGTCTTAGCTATGCCAAAAGACCAGAACGAACCACTGTGAGCCTTGGCAGGGAGCACAGGCCTGGGGACACCTGGACTTTAGACTCTGGCCTCAGGAAGTGGGTTGCTGCTGTTGCAATCCACTCTGGTTCTGGCCAGTTGTCACAGCAACACTGGAATGCCAGAGTACTAGCTGGTCTAGAACAGAAAGTTCTGGCCTTAGGGCTCCACAACAGATGGGGGGTCCCTTGATGAGCAGGATCTGAAGGAGGACAAGGAGCCACCAGGCCCTGGGGGACCCAGCAGGCAGGAGGATGCTGTACTCACCTCTATGGAGCTGCAGGGACACATGCCATGAGTCCATAGGTGGTGACGGTTCTCTAGGGGACAGTCAATCTACATAGCGTGGTCAGGGACAACCCAGAGGATGGCCATCTCCTTAGGCCTGTCCAAGCCTAGTTCTTCTGACCTTCGGCCTCAGCCAGAAGCCCCATTTGTGAGTCTCTGGGATGAGAAGGGAACCCAGAGAAGGGGTCAGGCTTGCTGCCAGATGGGCTTGGGGACCTACTTTGTGGCCTCATGTGCATTAGGTAGAGTATCAAGTTGTCTACTAATGAGGTCTTGGCTCACCAGCTGCAGTTATCAGTTTCCTAGGTGTTGGGACCTCAGAGGGTATGCAATTAAGTGAATAAACCTGGGACCTGAATCTTTATTGATGTAGATACACGTGCACACATGGATGCTAAAGGGAACTCTGGTCACTGTGGAATGGTTCCACAGGTCATGGCATCTACATATACTTTCATATCTTGGAGAATTTAGTCACTTGGCCTTCTAGAGATGCCCGTCACTTGGTAGCACACCCAAGGCTCACTGCTTGTCACATCTAGTCTTGCTGTTCTCCAGGATGCTGGCTGGACCTTGGAAGGAGCCAGAGAAAGTCCTGAGCCTGGCTGTTCTCCTAGCTTCTGGTGATCCCCCTCAAAGAACTCGCAGGTATTATGAGTTAAGTGAGTCCTGGTGTGGGTTTCAGCATGAATGCAAGATGCCCATCTTCCTGACTAGGGTCTGAGAGGCTGAAGATGATTCTCTAAGACTGGTCTTGACCCTCTGGTGGGCTGCTTCCCAGGATGCTCATCTTACTGACTGCTGTGGGGTGCAGTAAATTCTCCAGTTAGAGCAGGCTATGTGGAGGCAGAGAGGTGCTCCAAATAGGGTTCCCTCTTGGAAGCCTGGGTAAGACAGGTTGTTACATTCTACTGAGCTTCTGATTGAGTGGAACTAGTTTGTCCTGTGAATTTGCCTTTCTAATAAGCCTCCTGGTGAGCCTGAAGCTGAGGGCCTTTATGGAGACCCAGGGTTCAGGCTGTGCTTCTCAAACTCTAGTGAGAAAAGGTGCCTGGGAACTTTCTTAGATTCAGGATGTGCTGTCGGATGGTCTTTCTATATGCTCTGAATATATGTTGCTACTATTGGTAAATAAAAAAAGCTGTTTGGGCCTATGGCAACACAGGATATAGCCAGGCAGAAAATCCAAGAAAGATACAGGGAGAAGAAAGGCAGAGTCGGGGAGACACTGTGAGCCACCAGGGAAGCAAGATATAATAGAACACAGGTAAAGCCATGAGATAAGTGGCGATACATAGATTAATAGAAATGGGTTAATTTAAGATGTAATGGCTAGCTAGCAATAAGCCTGAGCCATAGACCAAACAGTTTGCAATTAATATTAAGCCTCTGAGTGATTATTTTATAAAAATGGCTGCTGCACAGACAGGACCAGGTGGGTCCGAGAAACTTCAGTCTACAAAGGTGTATTGTCAATGCTGTGGGTCTGAAGACTTTGCTTCCATCCCTCAAGTGGGTGTCTATAACTGAGACTTTGGGTGGTATTCAGGTGAGCCTGCTTGGCTGGCCCAGGAGAAGCGCTGGGTAGCTCTCATCCTTGTCCTCTGGGTGCACAAGGTGACTTGGGACAGTAGCTACCTCAGTAACTCACTGTGATTCCTCTTTGCCCAGACAGGCTCAGGGAACATGCCATGGGGATGGGGACTCTGCCCTAGTCCCGAGTCGTGATCTGGAGGTTTCTGCCCCGAGTTCCATCCTCATGGTGACCATCACATCATGCAAGTGGCATGTTCCAGAAAGTGGAACTCACCCAGAGTAAGAGCAGGGGAGCTGTGGATGCTAACACCTGGAGATAGTTGAGGAAGGAGGCCAGGGGCTGAAAAATGTATTCTAGGTGACTTTGAGGTAAGTCACATAAGGGGTTTGGCATACCTCACCTCTGATGCTTTCTCAGGGGAGTTGGGCTTATTTCCACCCCACCGACTTGACGGCAAAGCCAGGCAGGTAGCCAGCAGCACCAGACCTGGCCCAGGAAGCCCTCAGGATAGGGCAGTCGTGCTGATTCCCAGTACTTTCAGGGCTTATATCTCACCACTCATTATTTTTTACTTTCAGTAAAAATCTAATCAGGTTGGTTTATTAAAAAACAGAGGACAGGGATGGTGAGGTGGCTCGGTGGGTAAAGGAGCTTGCCAGGAAATCCAGACGACCTGAGTTGGTTCACGGAACCCACATAAAGATAAAAAGAGAGAACCAATTCCACACAGTGCCACATATCTACCCACAACACACACACACACACACACACACACACACACACACATAATAAATAAAACAAACCAAAAATCCCATAAGGGGGAAAGGCAGAGGACAAACACAGTTTCCATGACAGGAAAAGGGTTCAGAGCTGGAAGAATGCCATCCAGCAACGGCCTCACAGATGGACTTCATGATGTGTGAACTTGGGCAGACTGCCTACCCTATCTGACGTACAGCCTCTTCAAACACCCAAGAGGCACAGAAATGTACTTTGCACAGTGAACTTGGAAGGTTTGGGAAGTGGTACAGAGCAGGGGTCAAGTCTCTGTCCTTCCAATCTCCCAGAAGATTCTCTGCCAAGAGCAATAGAAAGCAGAAATAGTGAAAATACTGTGGCCGGAGCCTCTTGCTGGTCGCTCCACCTGCTGCTCAGGTGGGTTGGTCTGAGTCTTGGCAGAGGAGGAACCTCAAAGGTAGGTTAAAATTCCGCCAGAGAGAAGAGGAGAGGGGAGGTGTAAGGAGGGGGATTAGAGCAGGGTGGGGCAGCCCGAGGCTCCTCTTTCTGTCTCTGGGGGCTAGCTGGAGGACCAAGGAGTCGGCCAGTTGGTTTGCAATGTTAGTCCAACAGAACACTCATCAAGGGAACGTTTAAACATAGCTGCATTTCAGGTGCCCTGAACACAAATGAAGTCATCTTCCGGGCAGCGCTTAGGGAATTAGTACTTGTGATATTCCCTGGGAGATTCTAACACACAGCCAAAGCCAAGAACATTATTCCAGACACAGGGCTGGCTCCCTCTGGTCCCTTGTGGCCAGGTGGTGAATATGGTAAGTGTGCTGGATCTCGGACCTCAGATCCAGCCTCTCTCTGTTGATGTCGCTCCTGCCAGGCACACTGGTACCCGTAACCTGCATCCCCAAATGCAAGCTGCTCTTTAGTGGATGCTTTGCTCTGCCGGGTGCTGCTTACTGAAGAAGTTTCATATTGGAGAACGGCTGTGGCTCAGTGGCAGGACACTTGCCTAGTGTGCTCAAGGCTCCTTGTCCTACATCCAGGATCCCCAAATCAATCAAACAAACTCCCCAATGTTGGAGCATCTGGCTCCAGCATCTGTCCAGTGACAAACACAATAGCCCCTGGTCAACACTGGCCACTTTTCTTTGCTTGTTGCCTTTATCCTGAACCTTGCAGAACAAAAGAATACCAAGTCCCTACTCCCCCAGAAAACCAGAAGCCTGGTTTTTGAACTCTTGTCTCTCTTTCTCTCTGATTCCAGAGTGAAGCAAGAAGGAGATGACCTCCAGCGCCCCTAGCTTCCACTAGGTGCTTAAAAAGAGATCAGCTGGGGGCTGGAGAGATGGCTCAGCAGTTAAGAGTGTATACTTGCAGAAGACCCAAGTTTGGTTCTCAGGACCTGCGCGTCTGGTGACTCACAATGGCTTCCACCTCCAGGGGGATCCAAAACCTCTAGCCTCCATCGGCTCCTGCATTTTATGTGCACATAGCCCTCCCCTGCCACAGATACACAGACACACACAATTATAGTAGCTTTTTTGTTTGTTTGTTTTGTTGTTGTTTTGTTTGTTTTTTTGTTTGTTTTTAAAGAGGTAGTTCTGAGCCGGGCTCTTTGTCCATTGTTCCCTGTCCATGAGCAGCTGTGATGATGACAGACAAATCATTAAAAAAAAAAAAAATTATCCTGGGTTTCCCCTTTCTTCCAGGGGTCCCTGAGGCAGGCTGAGCAGGACACTACTAGACCAGAGAGACTACTGAATCCTTCAGTGGTGAGACCTGGCAGATGCCACACTCCCTAGGAGGTAAAGGGACAGTCACTAGTGATAAGTCACAGTGCTGTGCACTCCTGGAGGTGACGCAGAGAGAAGAGTGCTTTGGCTTTGCATTCTCCTCCCCACGGAACCCACAGCCACAGTCCAACCAAGAGACAAACTTGAATTGAAGGGCAGTCTATAAAACTCCAAACTGCCACAGTGATGCAAACCCAGAAAGACAGCAGTGCTCAGTGGTGGTAGACACACACGAGACACGATGATCTCCGTATCCCGGGTTGGAACAGAAAAGGATATTAGTGGGAAACTGAGGTAGTCCCAACAGAGTCTGTAGCTCAGTTCATGGCAGTACCAGGGCTAATTCCTATCTTTATAACTGGACTATATAAAATGTTAACAGCAGGGGACCCTGGATGGAGTGTGTGGCTCCCTGTACTATCAGGGCATCTCTTCCTGGACTCTAAAATTGTTTTAAAATTACAAATTTCTTTAAACTATTGAGGAAAAATAAATGAGACAAGAAATATTCTCTCTCTCTCTCTCTCTCTCTCTCTCTCTCTCTCTCTCTCTCTCTCTCTCTCTCTCTCTCTCTCCTTTTGCTCTGATCTATGAGGTAGAATCACCAAAGGAGAAAATCTGAGCTGCTAGCCGGAGCTGAATTTACTGCCAGCGAACAGGTCTGCATGCCTTCCTGGGCTGCAATTTACAACCACAGAGCCAGACCCCACCATCGATCCCCAGTCTGAGCCCCCAGGGCTGGTGTAGGGGTCCTCTGGGCAAAATCAATGCCTGGAGGTGACTCTGTGCATTTCACTCCATCAAAGGAATCCAGATTTATTACGTTCTGCACAAGACAGATACCAGAGCAATAGAAAGGGGCCAAGTGGAGGAGCCTGGGGCCTGGCTTCTCGTCCTGGATGCACCATCGTGCTGGTGTGGTGGCTTAGGGCCCTCGGTTTTGGGAAATGGTCTCTAAGGCCAGTTCTAGCTTGTAGATCATAGTTAAACTTTGATTGCAGGTGATAGAATGAGTATGAAAGAATATAGGAAGGAATCTGCAGGGAGCCTGAAGGCACAGACGTGGAAGAACCAGAACTATTAACAATCAAACCAGGGCACTTTCTGTAACACACACAGCACTGCGGCAGCTTAGCCCACTTCAGCGTGCCACAGCGATGGTGGGTGCTCATGGCTCCGTGTCGTCATTCAGCATCCCACGTTCCTTCCATCTTGTGGTTCCTCCCTGCTGTGTCCTTGGGATCCTTTGCACTCACTCATCAGTAGGGGGGAGGCTCATGATGGGCCATGTCTGAAATGTCCATCTTGATTCTGTTTATATTCCACTAGTCAGATCCAAAGGTCCACAAGGAAGTCTGGGAAATGACCCCAAACATGTCCTCAGGAAGTGGAGACCTAAGACAGCAAGCAGCAGCCATCCACAGGCAACATGAACAGGAAGTATCTAAGGCTTGCTCACTGGGATGAATGAGTTCATACCAGCCAATGAATTTCCATCTTTGTATCTCTGCCCTAGTTATAGAGTCCTAGGAGAGTGTCCAAATGGCCTATGTGGCTCCAACAGGAGTCTACCCTGGTCCCTCTTTCCTCTATCCCCTACCCAAGCCTTCTCCATGCTCTGCTGATTTGAGGCCCTGCCTAGCTTCTCTGCTCACTCCTCCTCCCAGGTAGAGCCTTCATCATCTCTCATTATCCTGACAAGCATCGCTTAGGCTTGGTTCTGTCTTTCTGGCCTTCCGGCCTCTCCTGGTCACTCTTTCCTCTTATGAGCTCAGGTACCTTTCAGCTTCTCTGAACACAAACATTTGGCTGTCATTGATCCTTGTCTGTATCTCCCTGAATGGAATATCCAGCACTTCACCCAAACACATGCACATACACTATGAATATACATACATATGGCATATGTGTGCATGTGTGTGAATGCTGTGTATGGTTTTTGTATATGTCCATCTATTCACCCACCCTTTATCCATCTATTAACTCATCCACCCATCTACTAATCTATCCATCCATCCATCCATCCATCCATCCATCCATCCACGCATCCATCCATCCACCATCATCCATCTACCCATCTATCATCCATCCATCACCCATCTACCCATCTACCCATCTATCATCCAACTATCCATCCATCATCCATATACCCATCTATCATCCATCTACCCATTTATCATCCAACCATCTACCCATCTATCCATCATCCATCCATCCACCATCCTCCCATCCATCTCCATATGTGACCTTCTCCCATGCTCTGCTCTTAGGTTCATCTTCCCTCTCCTGTCTCACTGTCCCACTAACCCTTTGATCCTATGCTGCCATGAACATGCTATGTCAGAAACATAGAGGAACATGTTTGTGCTTTTCCATGACATCAGAACTCATTGAGTAACAGTAAATTCACAAGTTATGGCAGTTTTGTTGGCAGCAACTTACCAAGCAGTACCACTTCCCTTATTCCCTTGTGGCTATGACTGATTGATAAATAAAATGCTGATTGATAAATAAAACGCTGATTGGCCATTAGCCAAGCAGGAAGGATAGTGTAGGCGGGACAAGGAGAGAGGAGAATTCTGGGAGGTGGTAGGCTGAGGCAGAGAGACGCTGCCAGCTGCCACGAGGAGAAG